>JBBPBX010069161.1:0-18935 GCA_038048925.1 Garcialebias charrua
CTTTATCAGTGAACACTTCTACACACATTGATAATGGTATGTAAATTTTTACTCCATAGCGCCCCCTATATTATTACTACAGTTATATCTCAGTGATACATTATCCGATCTGCACGAGATTTATTGTGCATCATCAGTGAGCCCTTGTGGACACATTGATATGGTGGGCTAACATTTGACTCAAGTGCGCCCCCTACATTATTTCTATAGTTATATCTCAGTGATATATCATCCGATCTGAACCAAATTTATTGTGAATAATCAGTGAGCCCTTGTGGACACATTGATATTGTGGTTTAACATATAACTACATAGCGCCCCCTAGATTATTCAAACTGTTCTATCTCAGTGAGACATCATCCGATCTGAACCAGATTTATCGTGTATCATCAGTGAGACCTTGTGGACACATTGATATTGTGGTTTAACATGTGACTCCAGAGCGCCCCCTAGATTATTCAAACTGTTATATCTCAGTGAGACATCATCTGATCTGAACCAGATTTATTGTGCGTGTGCACCCCTGGTGCGGAGTAGACACGAGAGACTTCGAAATGGCGACCGAGCGGACGAGCTGGAGCTCGCGCGGTCGCCTCAATAAGGTCCGAGCGGCGCTAAGCTGCTTCGGGCCTCAATGCTGCTTGCAGCTTTAATTATTATTATTATTATTTTTCCGTCACTTCGCGCGGCCGTTTGGAGCCTTTAACATATTCAAAAACTCACCAAACTTCACCCAAAATTGTCCCCCAACGAAAATTTTATGAATCTGGTGTAATCGCAAGTGGGCGTGGCCTAACTGCTCAACAGCGCCCCCTAACGTGAGTTGGGGAAAACCGTAAGTCGTAGAGATCTGAAAATCGGTACATATGTAGATCTCCCCAATTCAAGAAAAAAAGTACATTGGAGGTACCCTCTAAAATGCACAGGTAGGCGGCCATTTTGGGTCAAAGGTCAAATTTTGGTCATTTTTCAGTTTTACTCATGTCGAACTTTGACGAACTCCTTCTCAGGCGTTCGACCTATCGGCTTCAAACTTTGTCAGAATGCAGTTAAGGCATGGGCCTTTAAAAGTTATCAAAAAAATTGACTTTTCGTATATGTTCAGGGGGCGTGGTGGAGCGGTGAACTTGGCGTACTCGCCGAAACAAACGAAACGCTATAACTTTGACATTTAAAGGTCTATTGACACCATGCTTTATCCTAGAATAATGAAACTTGGTACACATATGTATCTCATCAGGAGCTACAAAAAAGTCTCTTGGAGCAATGGTCCAAAGCCAACAGAAAGTCGGCCATTTTAGGTCAAAGTCACAATTTGGTCTATTTCATTTACGTCATATCTGAGCGAACTCGTCCTAGAGCTTTCGAGATCCAGGCGTCAAACTCGGTCAGCACTATCTTGAGGCATTGAAGGTCAAAAGTTATCAAAAGAATTTTTCTAAGTCAAAGCATGTGGGCGTGGCCTTAGGTCAAAGTCAAATTTGGTCTATTTCATTTACGTCATATCTGAGCAAACTCGTCCTAGAGCTTTCGAGATCCAGGGGTCAAACTCAGTCAGCACTATCTTGAGGCATTGAAGGTCAAAAGTTATCAAAAGAATTTTTCTATGTCAAAGCATGTGGGCGTGGCCAAGCCTCAAATCTGGCCATTTTCCATGAAACATCAATTACGTCATATCTGAGCGAACTCGTCCTAGAGCTTTCGAGATCCAGGCGTCAAACTCGGTCAGCACTATCTTGAGGCATTGAAGGTCAAAAGTTATCAAAAGAATTTTTCTATGTCAAAGCATGTGGGCGTGGCCAAGCCTCAAATCTGGCCATTCTCCATGAAACATCAAGCTAAAATAACTTCCTAATAGAAGCTCCCAGCTACACCAAATTCACTAAGATCTATATTTATCCATCCCTCGACAGGACTGTAGTCCTGTCCTGGACTACAGGACTGTAGTCCTGTAGTCCACGCCCACTACACGCCCACTACAGTGGGCGTGTAGTGGGCGTGGCCTGATTCTTCCAGAGCGCCCCCTAGAATTTAGTTTAAAAATCAGCCCCCAGCCATGCTTTATCCCAGAATTATGAAACGTGGTATACATGTGTAAATTATCAGGACCTACAAAAAAGTCTCTTGGAACCCTGGTCCAAAACAAAAACAAAGTCGGCCATTTTGGGTCAAAGGTCATTTTCCGATGTTTTTGAATTGCGTATTTAAACAAACTCCTCTTAGGGATTTTGAAGGATTGCCTTTAAACTTGGTTAACATTCCCTTAACACATTGGACAGTAAAAGTTATCAAAAGTTTGCGTTTTCGTTTATGCTAAAGGGGCGTGGCCAGGCCTCAAACTTGCGCTTCATGCGTCCCCTACATTATTTCTATAGTCCTATCTCAGTGATACATCATCCGATCTGAACCAGATTTATTGTGCATAATCAGTGAGACCTTGTGGACACATTGATATTGTTGTTTAACATATGACTCCAGAGCGCCCCCTAGATTATTCAAACTGTTATATCTCAGTGATACATCATCCGATCTGAACCAGATTTATTGTGTATCATCAGTGAGCCCTTGTGGACACATTGATATGGTGGGCTAACATTTGACTCAAGTGCGCCCCCTACATTATTTCTATAGTTATATCTCAGTGAGATATCATCCGATCTGAACCAAATTTATTGTGAATAATCAGTGAGCCCTTGTGGACACATTGTATTGTGGCTTAACATATAACTCCATAGCGCCCCCTAGATTATTCAAACTGTTCTATCTCAGTGAGACATCATCCGATCTGAACCAGATTTATCGTGTATCATCAGTGCGACCTTGTGGACACCTTGATATTGTGGTTTAACATGTGACTCCAGAGCGCACCCTAGATTATTCAAACTGTTATATCTCAGTGAGACATCATCCGATCTGAACCAGATTTATTGTGCGTGTGCACCCCTGGTGCGGAGTAGACACGAGAGACTTCGAAATGGCGACCGAGCGGACGAGCTGGAGCTCGCGCGGTCGACTCAATAAGGTCCGAGCGGCGCTAAGCTGCTTCGGGCCTCAACGCCGCTTGCGGCTTTAATTAGGCCCGAAGCAGCGAAGCTCTGCTGAAGGCCTATTGTAATCGCTCGATTTCTTCATTATTAGGCCCGAAGCAGCGAAGCTCTGCTGAAGGCCTATTGTAATCGCTCGATTTCTTCATTATTATTATTATTATTCTTCTTCCGTCACTTCGCGCGGCCGTTTGGAGCCTTTAACATATTCAAAAACTCACCAAACTTCACCCAAAATTGTCCCCCAACGAAAATTTTATGAATCTGGTGTAATCGCAAGTGGGCGTGGCCTAACTGCTCAACAGCGCCCCCTAACGTGAGTTGGGGAAAACCGTAAGTCGTAGAGATCTGAAACTCGGAACATATGTAGATCTCCCCAATTCAAGAAAAAAAGTACATTGGGGGTACCCTCTAAAATGCACAGGTAGGCGGCCATTTTGGGTCAAAGGTCAAATTTTGGTCATTTTTCAGTTTTACTCATGTCGAACTTTGACGAACTCCTTCTCAGGCGTTCGACCTATCGGCTTCAAACTTGGTCAGAATGCAGTTAAGGCATGGGCCTTTAAAAGTTATCAAAAAAATTGACTTTTCGTATATGTTCAGGGGGCGTAGTGGAGCGGTGAACTTGGCGTACTCGCCGAAACAAACGAAACGCTATAACTTTGACATTTAAAGGTCTATTGACACCATGCTTTATCCTAGAATAATGAAACTTGGTACACATATGTATCTCATCAGGAGCTACAAAAAAGTCTCTTGGAGCAATGGTCCAAAGCCAACAGGAAGTCGGCCATTTTAGGTCAAAGTCACAATTTGGTCTATTTCATTTACGTCATATCTGAGCGAACTCGTCCTAGAGCTTTCGAGATCCAGGCGTCAAACTCGGTCAGCACTATCTTGAGGCATTGAAGGTCAAAAGTTATCAAAAGAATTTTTCTAAGTCAAAGCATGTGGGCGTGGCCTTAGGTCAAAGTCAAATTTGGTCTATTTCATTTACGTCATATCTGAGCGAACTCGTCCTAGAGCTTTCGAGATCCAGGGGTCAAACTCAGTCAGCACTATCTTGAGGCATTGAAGGTCAAAAGTTATCAAAAGAATTTTTCTATGTCAAAGCATGTGGGCGTGGCCAAGCCTCAAATCTGGCCATTTTCCATGAAACATCAATTACGTCATATCTGAGCGAACTCGTCCTAGAGCTTTCGAGATCCAGGCGTCAAACTCGGTCAGCACTATCTTGAGGCATTGAAGGTCAAAAGTTATCAAAAGAATTTTTCTATGTCAAAGCATGTGGGCGTGGCCAAGCCTCAAATCTGGCCATTCTCCATGAAACATCAAGCTAAAATAACTTCCTAATATAAGCTCCCAGCTACACCAAATTCACTAAGATCTATATTTATCCATCCCTCGACAGGACTGCAGTCCAATATGTAGTGGGCGTGGCCTGATTCTTCCAGAGCGCCCCCTAGAATTTAGTTTAAAAATCAGCCCCCAGCCATGCTTTATCCCAGAATTATGAAACGTGGTATACATGTGTAAATTGTCAGGACCTACAAAAAAGTCTCTTGGAACCCTGGTCCAAAACAAAAACAAAGTCGGCCATTTTGGGTCAAAGGTCATTTTCCGATGTTTTTGAATTGCGTATTTAAACAAACTCCTCTTAGTGATTTTGAAGGATTGCCTTTAAACTTGGTTAACATGCCCTTAACACATTGGACAGTAAAAGTTATCAAAAGTTTGCGTTTTCGTTTATGCTAAAGGGGCGTGGCCAGGCCTCAAACTTGCGCTTCATGCGTCCCCTACATTATTTCTATAGTCCCATCTCAGTGATACATCATCCGATCTGAACCAGATTTATTGTGCATAATCAGTGAGACCTTGTGGACACATTGATATTGTTGTTTAACATATGACTCCAGAGCGCCCCCTAGATTATTCAAACTGTTATATCTCAGTGATACATCATCCGATCTGAACCAGATTTATTGTGCATCATCAGTGAGCCCTTGTGGACACATTGATATGGTGGGCTAACATTTGACTCAAGTGCGCCCCCTACATTATTTCTATAGTTATATCTCAGTGATACATCATCCGATCTGAACCAAATTTATTGTGAATAATCAGTGAGCCCTTGTGGACACATTGATAATGTGGTTTAACATATAACTCCATAGCGCCCCCTAGATTATTCAAACTGTTATATCTCAGTGAGACATCATCCGATCTGAACCAGATTTATTGTGTATCATCAGTGAGACCTTGTGGACACATTGATATTGTGGTTTAACATGTGACTCCAGAGCGCCCCCTAGATTATTCAAACTGTTATATCTCAGTGAGACATCATCCGATCTGAACCAGATTTATTGTGCGTGTGCACCCCTGGTGCGGAGTAGACACGAGAGACTTCGAAATGGCGACCGAGCGGACGAGCTGGAGCTCGCGCGGTCGCCTCAATAAGGTCCGAGCGGCGCTAAGCTGCTTCGGGCCTCAACGCCGCTTGCGGCTTTAATTATTATTATTATTCTTCTTCCGTCACTTCGCGCGGCCGTTTGGAGCCTTTAACATATTCAAAAACTCACCAAACTTCACCCAAAATTGTCCCCCAACGAAAATTTTATGAATCTGGTGTAATCGCAAGTGGGCGTGGCCTAACTGCTCAACAGCGCCCCCTAACGTGAGTTGGGGAAAACCGTAAGTCGTAGAGATCTGAAACTCGGAACATATGTAGATCTCCCCAATTCAAGAAAAAAAGTACATTGGGGGTACCCTCTAAAATGCACAGGTAGGCGGCCATTTTGGGTCAAAGGTCAAATTTTGGTCATTTTTCAGTTTTACTCATGTCGAACTTTGACGAACTCCTTCTCAGGCGTTCGACCTATCGGCTTCAAACTTGGTCAGAATGCAGTTAAGGCATGGGCCTTTAAAAGTTATCAAAAAAATTGACTTTTCGTATATGTTCAGGGGGCGTAGTGGAGCGGTGAACTTGGCGTACTCGCCGAAACAAACGAAACGCTATAACTTTGACATTTAAAGGTCTATTGACACCATGCTTTATCCTAGAATAATGAAACTTGGTACACATATGTATCTCATCAGGAGCTACAAAAAAGTCTCTTGGAGCAATGGTCCAAAGCCAACAGGAAGTCGGCCATTTTAGGTCAAAGTCACAATTTGGTCTATTTCATTTACGTCATATCTGAGCGAACTCGTCCTAGAGCTTTCGAGATCCAGGCGTCAAACTCGGTCAGCACTATCTTGAGGCATTGAAGGTCAAAAGTTATCAAAAGAATTTTTCTAAGTCAAAGCATGTGGGCGTGGCCTTAGGTCAAAGTCAAATTTGGTCTATTTCATTTACGTCATATCTGAGCGAACTCGTCCTAGAGCTTTCGAGATCCAGGGGTCAAACTCAGTCAGCACTATCTTGAGGCATTGAAGGTCAAAAGTTATCAAAAGAATTTTTCTATGTCAAAGCATGTGGGCGTGGCCAAGCCTCAAATCTGGCCATTTTCCATGAAACATCAATTACGTCATATCTGAGCGAACTCGTCCTAGAGCTTTCGAGATCCAGGCGTCAAACTCGGTCAGCACTATCTTGAGGCATTGAAGGTCAAAAGTTATCAAAAGAATTTTTCTAAGTCAAAGCATGTGGGCGTGGCCTTAGGTCAAAGTCACAATTTGGTCTATTTCATTTACGTCATATCTGAGCGAACTCGTCCTAGAGCTTTCGAGATCCAGGGGTCAAACTCAGTCAGCACTATCTTGAGGCATTGAAGGTCAAAAGTTATCAAAAGAATTTTTCTATGTCAAAGCATGTGGGCGTGGCCAAGCCTCAAATCTGGCCATTCTCCATGAAACATCAAGCTAAAATAACTTCCTAATATAAGCTCCCAGCTACACCAAATTCACTAAGATCTATATTTATCCATCCCTCGACAGGACTGCAGTCCAATATGTAGTGGGCGTGGCCTGATTCTTCCAGAGCGCCCCCTAGAATTTAGTTTAAAAATCAGCCCCCAGCCATGCTTTATCCCAGAATTATGAAACGTGGTATACATGTGTAAATTGTCAGGACCTACAAAAAAGTCTCTTGGAACCCTGGTCCAAAACAAAAACAAAGTCGGCCATTTTGGGTCAAAGGTCATTTTCCGATGTTTTTGAATTGCGTATTTAAACAAACTCCTCTTAGTGATTTTGAAGGATTGCCTTTAAACTTGGTTAACATGCCCTTAACACATTGGACAGTAAAAGTTATCAAAAGTTTGCGTTTTCGTTTATGCTAAAGGGGCGTGGCCAGGCCTCAAACTTGCGCTTCATGCGTCCCCTACATTATTTCTATAGTCCCATCTCAGTGATACATCATCCGATCTGAACCAGATTTATTGTGCATAATCAGTGAGACCTTGTGGACACATTGATATTGTTGTTTAACATATGACTCCAGAGCGCCCCCTAGATTATTCAAACTGTTATATCTCAGTGATACATCATCCGATCTGAACCAGATTTATTGTGCATCATCAGTGAGCCCTTGTGGACACATTGATATGGTGGGCTAACATTTGACTCAAGTGCGCCCCCTACATTATTTCTATAGTTATATCTCAGTGATACATCATCCGATCTGAACCAAATTTATTGTGAATAATCAGTGAGCCCTTGTGGACACATTGATAATGTGGTTTAACATATAACTCCATAGCGCCCCCTAGATTATTCAAACTGTTATATCTCAGTGAGACATCATCCGATCTGAACCAGATTTATTGTGTATCATCAGTGAGACCTTGTGGACACATTGATATTGTGGTTTAACATGTGACTCCAGAGCGCCCCCTAGATTATTCAAACTGTTATATCTCAGTGAGACATCATCCGATCTGAACCAGATTTATTGTGCGTGTGCACCCCTGGTGCGGAGTAGACACGAGAGACTTCGAAATGGCGACCGAGCGGACGAGCTGGAGCTCGCGCGGTCGCCTCAATAAGGTCCGAGCGGCGCTAAGCTGCTTCGGGCCTCAACGCCGCTTGCGGCTTTAATTAGGCCCGAAGCAGCGAAGCTCTGCTGAAGGCCTATTGTAATCGCAGGATTTCTTCATTATTATTAGGCCCGAAGCAGCGAAGCTCTGCTGAAGGCCTATTGTAATCGCTCGATTTCTTCATTAGGCCCGAAGCAGCGAAGCTCTGCTGAAGGCCTATTGTAATCGCTCGATTTCTTCATTATTATTATTATTATTTTCTTCCGTCACTTCGCGCGGCCGTTTGGGGCCTTTAACATATTCAAAAACTCACCAAACTTCACCCAAAATTGTCCCCCAACGAAAATTTTATGAATCTGGTGTAATCGCAAGTGGGCGTGGCCTAACTGCTCAACAGCGCCCCCTAACGTGAGTTGGGGAAAACCGTAAGTCGTAGAGATCTGAAACTCGGTACATATGTAGATCTCCCCAATTCAAGAAAAAAAGTACATTGGAGGTACCCTCTAAAATGCACAGGTAGGCGGCCATTTTGGGTCAAAGGTCAAATTTTGGTCATTTTTCAGTTTTACTCATGTCGAACTTTGACGAACTCCTTCTCAGGCGTTCGACCTATCGGCTTCAAACTTGGTCAGAATGCAGTTAAGGCATGGGCCTTTAAAAGTTATCAAAAAAATTGACTTTTCGTATATGTTCAGGGGGCGTGGTGGAGCGGTGAACTTGGCGTACTCGCCGAAACAAACGAAACGCTATAACTTTGACATTTAAAGGTCTATTGACACCATGCTTTATCCTAGAATAATGAAACTTGGTACACATATGTATCTCATCAGGAGCTACAAAAAAGTCTCTTGGAGCAATGGTCCAAAGCCAACAGGAAGTCGGCCATTTTAGGTCAAAGTCACAATTTGGTCTATTTCATTTACGTCATATCTGAGCGAACTCGTCCTAGAGCTTTCGAGATCCAGGCGTCAAACTCGGTCAGCACTATCTTGAGGCATTGAAGGTCAAAAGTTATCAAAAGAATTTTTCTAAGTCAAAGCATGTGGGCGTGGCCTTAGGTCAAAGTCAAATTTGGTCTATTTCATTTACGTCATATCTGAGCAAACTCGTCCTAGAGCTTTCGAGATCCAGGGGTCAAACTCGGTCAGCACTATCTTGAGGCATTGAAGGTCAAAAGTTATCAAAAGAATTTTTCTATGTCAAAGCATGTGGGCGTGGCCAAGCCTCAAATCTGGCCATTTTCCATGAAACATCAATTACGTCATATCTGAGCGAACTCGTCCTAGAGCTTTCGAGATCCAGGCGTCAAACTCGGTCAGCACTATCTTGAGGCATTGAAGGTCAAAAGTTATCAAAATAATTTTTCTATGTCAAAGCATGTGGGCGTGGCCAAGCCTCAAATCTGGCCATTCTCCATGAAACATCAAGCTAAAATAACTTCCTAATAGAAGCTCCCAGCTACACCAAATTCACTAAGATCTATATTTATCCATCCCTCGACAGGACTGTAGTCCAATATGTAGTGGGCGTGGCCTGATTCTTCCAGAGCGCCCCCTAGAATTTAGTTTAAAAATCAGCCCCCAGCCATGCTTTATCCCAGAATTATGAAACGTGGTATACATGTGTAAATTATCAGGACCTACAAAAAAGTCTCTTGGAACCCTGGTCCAAAACAAAAACAAAGTCGGCCATTTTGGGTCAAAGGTCATTTTCCGATGTTTTTGAATTGCGTATTTAAACAAACTCCTCTTAGGGATTTTGAAGGATTGCCTTTAAACTTGGTTAACATTCCCTTAACACATTGGACAGTAAAAGTTATCAAAAGTTTGCGTTTTCGTTTATGCTAAAGGGGCGTGGCCAGGCCTCAAACTTGCGCTTCATGCGTCCCCTACATTATTTCTATAGTCCTATCTCAGTGATACATCATCCGATCTGAACCAGATTTATTGTGCATAATCAGTGAGACCTTGTGGACACATTGATATTGTTGTTTAACATATGACTCCAGAGCGCCCCCTAGATTATTCAAACTGTTATATCTCAGTGATACATCATCCGATCTGAACCAGATTTATTGTGTATCATCAGTGAGCCCTTGTGGACACATTGATATGGTGGGCTAACATTTGACTCAAGTGCGCCCCCTACATTATTTCTATAGTTATATCTCAGTGAGATATCATCCGATCTGAACCAAATTTATTGTGAATAATCAGTGAGCCCTTGTGGACACATTGTATTGTGGTTTAACATATAACTCCATAGCGCCCCCTAGATTATTCAAACTGTTCTATCTCAGTGAGACATCATCCGATCTGAACCAGATTTATTGTGCGTGTGCACCCCTGGTGCGGAGTAGACACGAGAGACTTCGAAATGGCGACCGAGCGGACGAGCTGGAGCTCGCGCGGTCGCCTCAATAAGGTCCGAGCGGCGCTAAGCTGCTTCGGGCCTCAACGCCGCTTGCGGCTTTAATTATTATTATTCTTCTTCTTCCGTCACTTCGCGCGGCCGTTTGGAGCCTTTAACATATTCAAAAACTCACCAAACTTCACCCAAAATTGTCCCCCAACGAAAATTTTATGAATCTGGTGTAATCGCAAGTGGGCGTGGCCTAACTGCTCAACAGCGCCCCCTAACGTGAGTTGGGGAAAACCGTAAGTCGTAGAGATCTGAAACTCGGAACATATGTAGATCTCCCCAATTCAAGAAAAAAAGTACATTGGGGGTACCCTCTAAAATGCACAGGTAGGCGGCCATTTTGGGTCAAAGGTCAAATTTTGGTCATTTTTCAGTTTTACTCATGTCGAACTTTGACGAACTCCTTCTCAGGCGTTCGACCTATCGGCTTCAAACTTGGTCAGAATGCAGTTAAGGCATGGGCCTTTAAAAGTTATCAAAAAAATTGACTTTTCGTATATGTTCAGGGGGCGTAGTGGAGCGGTGAACTTGGCGTACTCGCCGAAACAAACGAAACGCTATAACTTTGACATTTAAAGGTCTATTGACACCATGCTTTATCCTAGAATAATGAAACTTGGTACACATATGTATCTCATCAGGAGCTACAAAAAAGTCTCTTGGAGCAATGGTCCAAAGCCAACAGGAAGTCGGCCATTTTAGGTCAAAGTCACAATTTGGTCTATTTCATTTACGTCATATCTGAGCGAACTCGTCCTAGAGCTTTCGAGATCCAGGCGTCAAACTCGGTCAGCACTATCTTGAGGCATTGAAGGTCAAAAGTTATCAAAAGAATTTTTCTAAGTCAAAGCATGTGGGCGTGGCCTTAGGTCAAAGTCAAATTTGGTCTATTTCATTTACGTCATATCTGAGCGAACTCGTCCTAGAGCTTTCGAGATCCAGGGGTCAAACTCAGTCAGCACTATCTTGAGGCATTGAAGGTCAAAAGTTATCAAAAGAATTTTTCTATGTCAAAGCATGTGGGCGTGGCCAAGCCTCAAATCTGGCCATTTTCCATGAAACATCAATTACGTCATATCTGAGCGAACTCGTCCTAGAGCTTTCGAGATCCAGGCGTCAAACTCGGTCAGCACTATCTTGAGGCATTGAAGGTCAAAAGTTATCAAAAGAATTTTTCTATGTCAAAGCATGTGGGCGTGGCCAAGCCTCAAATCTGGCCATTCTCCATGAAACATCAAGCTAAAATAACTTCCTAATATAAGCTCCCAGCTACACCAAATTCACTAAGATCTATATTTATCCATCCCTCGACAGGACTGCAGTCCAATATGTAGTGGGCGTGGCCTGATTCTTCCAGAGCGCCCCCTAGAATTTAGTTTAAAAATCAGCCCCCAGCCATGCTTTATCCCAGAATTATGAAACGTGGTATACATGTGTAAATTGTCAGGACCTACAAAAAAGTCTCTTGGAACCCTGGTCCAAAACAAAAACAAAGTCGGCCATTTTGGGTCAAAGGTCATTTTCCGATGTTTTTGAATTGCGTATTTAAACAAACTCCTCTTAGTGATTTTGAAGGATTGCCTTTAAACTTGGTTAACATGCCCTTAACACATTGGACAGTAAAAGTTATCAAAAGTTTGCGTTTTCGTTTATGCTAAAGGGGCGTGGCCAGGCCTCAAACTTGCGCTTCATGCGTCCCCTACATTATTTCTATAGTCCCATCTCAGTGATACATCATCCGATCTGAACCAGATTTATTGTGCATAATCAGTGAGACCTTGTGGACACATTGATATTGTTGTTTAACATATGACTCCAGAGCGCCCCCTAGATTATTCAAACTGTTATATCTCAGTGATACATCATCCGATCTGAACCAGATTTATTGTGCATCATCAGTGAGCCCTTGTGGACACATTGATATGGTGGGCTAACATTTGACTCAAGTGCGCCCCCTACATTATTTCTATAGTTATATCTCAGTGATACATCATCCGATCTGAACCAAATTTATTGTGAATAATCAGTGAGCCCTTGTGGACACATTGATAATGTGGTTTAACATATAACTCCATAGCGCCCCCTAGATTATTCAAACTGTTATATCTCAGTGAGACATCATCCGATCTGAACCAGATTTATTGTGTATCATCAGTGAGACCTTGTGGACACATTGATATTGTGGTTTAACATGTGACTCCAGAGCGCCCCCTAGATTATTCAAACTGTTATATCTCAGTGAGACATCATCCGATCTGAACCAGATTTATTGTGCGTGTGCACCCCTGGTGCGGAGTAGACACGAGAGACTTCGAAATGGCGACCGAGCGGACGAGCTGGAGCTCGCGCGGTCGCCTCAATAAGGTCCGAGCGGCGCTAAGCTGCTTCGGGCCTCAACGCCGCTTGCGGCTTTAATTATTATTATTTCTTATTCAGAGGTGAAGGTGACTTTGTTGTGTTTTATAACATCTCTCCTTGAAAGATCCAGAAAATCTCACAATCCACAATCTAATTTTGATTTCTCCTAATCTATTTTTTTTTTTTTTTTGTTTTTTGTTTTGTTGGTTGTAACTGGGACCCTGTGTACACAATTTTGTTCCACCACATGTGCCACATGCGCATGACAATAAAAAGACACCTTGAACTTGATATTTAAAATACTGTAACAAAATGCTTTCAGACAAACAATGCACATGCACATCAGCAATAGACTATAGAGACAGAGTGTGTCTGTGTGTTGAAAACATATATAGAAACATGTGCACTCACATAGGCACACACTAAACCGTTGCCTCATTCCAGCACTGTACCGTTAATCTCCTTTATCTTGCAATGCAGCGCTCACCAGGTCAGCTCCCAGATTACTCCCATCATGTGGATGAGTGTTTACTACTCATCTTCTGGTGAATGTTTGTTTGCCAACACTGCATGACTGTATCCATCATTACAGAGATAAAATACTGCAAATCAACATTCAGTTAAAAAGTTTTCATTGAACTTTTATTAAGTTCTTGTTTATCAGTTAAAACAAACTTTGTTATACTTTGTTCATACTTTAATAAACCTAGGTTTTCTTGCCACACTTCTCCCAGTCCGCATGTGCAGTGAAACGACAGGTCTTTGACTGTTCAAGAAAAAAGTTGTTTCATATTTGTTTATGTGGCTTAAAATGTAAAAGAAATTGTGTTGAAATTACTTAGATTTTTTCACCCTGTTGGTCAAGTAGTTTTATTAGATCAGAAAATAACGTTGGCTATCCGTTGATACCTGATGGACAGAGTTTAGCCATTTTGTTTAGAGTTCATCGATTCTCAGTAAATGTGTCAGCCATAAAAAGGTCAACTGGACTGTGTATGCCATTCAGGCTCTGATTAAAACAGTGACAAGGGAAAACAATTTGAACCTGATCCCACATTAAGGGCGAGATACACTCGAGCGTCCTCACGATACGCCTATACGCAGCGTACGTACGCTGTGGCAAAAGCGTAGCCCCGCGTAGCCCCTCAGGGCATGTACGCGCAAAAGTATTTTTTTACTACGCATACGCGATGCGCATACGCGATGCGCGGTGTCTGACCTAAACTTCCCCGGCGCCGGACTGTTTTGTATGTTACACAAATGAAATAAATTCCCCTTCTTTATCGCTGATCGGGCCTTTTCTTTTGTTTTTTTGCCTAAAGTCAAGTAACCGCTTCTTCCTCCGTTCACTCGATGAATGAAATGAATGAATTCAGGTCCTACCTGGGTGCGCAATGTTTTATATATTCCCTGGTGGACTGTGGGCTGCAGGAAAAGCGCTCCCTGTTATTATTTTTATTTCTTAGAACTTTTTATAACATATATAGTAGAAAGACCGTATCAGAACACCGCAGAAGTCTGAGCGAGCTGCTCATGATGCATTCTCGAGTTTTCACTTTCAGCTGACTGAAGGCTGTCAATCATTTCAGTAGGCGTGTCAGCAAGTGACCAATCAGCGAGTCCCCTTCGTGTGCAGCTGCTCATATTACAACAAGGAGAACGTGAGCGTTTAGAAAGCTGATAGTTTCTGACATATGCTGAAGCATATCAGCAAAACACATGCGCACAAAATGCGCGCGTATGGTGGCGTACCTGAGGACGCATGAGTGTATCTCGGGCTTTAGTCAGATCCATTCAGCTGTGAAAGAAACTGTGCAATAAGTAAAAAAATAAAATAATAAATAAATAAATAACAAGTTTAACAATTGGTTTGTAGCTTGAGTTCAGGTCGCTAACTAATCCCAATGACAAGAATGTATACACCCTTTATGTTAAGGTGAAGAAACAAAGCTGGAAAGGCAATTATTGTGTGCAAAGTATAAATAAAAGTCACTTTTTGATATTTTCCTAGTCTTGAACTTGACTCATTTTTTTTTTTTTTTACTATTCTTTTAACAGATCTTAGGTCCGTTTTTATTTGGATTTCTGCCATTGCTTTTTATTCTAAGTACAATTTTTATAAAACTGGATGTGAATTCTGCTTTATGGATTTGCTGAAAAATCTCCAACTTAATCAGACACTAAGCAACACTTATTTTCTAAACTATACTTGATTTTATTGTTGAAAATTATTATGGAGATCTCTTGTTTATAGACTGAGTACAATCATGTATTTGTAATTGTTCTCATTTTTTAATGCTTTTATGCTTTGTACATAGAGTAATTTCACCCTGACGTGGGTGAATAGCTCCAGTCTTGCCTTTTATCATTCATGTTGCTACTTCTACAGTAAACCACCATAATTTTTTTATTCTATTTTGAATGATCTGAAACAATCCTCAGCACATTTTCACTGTGTTGAGTGTCAGAAAATGGATTGGCAACAATAACATTTAACGTAATCAGTATACCTAATTTGACCAAACACACTGTGCAAATACAGATCAACCCCAAAGTGAAAAATAATTATGTTACCATTAAAAATACTTAAACTCAACATCATTCAAATCCTATTGTGACTCTCTTCATTGGAATATACTCGAGTGTCTCCCCTTGACAGAAAAAAAAGCTTTTTTCTTCATTTAAACTGATTTTTTATCTTTGAATTAATTCACAAAGCACATTTTCAAAGGTTCATTTTTTTTGTGTGTGTGTGTGTGTTTGTGTGTGTGCACTGAGCGCCATGGTCACTGTGTGGATCACAGAGGCAGATGTGCGAGAGTTTTCCTCTGAAGAACAAATTAGAACTGTCAAAGGCATAGGTTCAAGGCTTTGATCACATCTGTGAATTAATGTGCGGGGAGAGCCATCAGCTTCAACAGGGGGCGCTGTTTACATTCTCCCAACAGCTGCTGTGTCATTGACTCAAAGAGACTCACTCCAGCCATCATGCACCACAACCACAACTAATTACTGGTCCGTGTGACTCAATTAGTTGAATGATTTATGGCTTTCCAAAAAAACTGTGGAAGGATTCAATTACAAACAACTCCTAGTGTCAAACGCCTGCTCACCTCATCTTTGCTAGCAGTCGTGCCTGAATTGAAGCAAATCTTTCATTAACAGATGTAAGAATTTCACTTCTAATTGCAACACTTAGGGTTGTTTTACTTCCTGCTTCAGGGTCCGGAGTTCCTTCTGTAAAACGAGTGCTGAGCAGAAGCCCCCATAAAGCACATACCCATTGGTTGCAGGCCCCAATGAACTATTTATTGGACATTTCTGGCAAAACGCCTCAAGAAAGAACTGATCCAAAAAAAGCCTGGTGTATTTTCATCCAAGAGGAGGCTTTGGATTAAACAACCTATGATAAAGTCAATGTCTCTCTGGGCCAGATATCTGTCTGAGCTCCTCCCTGGTCTTGTATAACAAACAAAATGACATTTGAAACAGAGCAGGAATGGAGAGTGGCCAGATGAGGAGAGGTGTGGGGAGGAAGAGTCCAGGGAGATAACCATACTCTGTTTCCATCATGGTCCAGTAAGATGAATTTTTGTTGATGTTTTCTCTCCAGAAAATATGCAACCACCTTCATCCTACATAGATAAAAAGGTAAAGTTTGTGCTTGTTCAATAGCAAAAAAACAAAACAAAAAAAAGACAGTGCAGGTTTGAACAGAAACAAGTTCTTTATGAAGCGGCTTACAATATTGATTCATGATATTACTTTATTTTTAAATTCCTGAATATATATATATATATTTCTTGTCTTCAGATGAGCTTTAACTGGTCTAACAGGACAAGTAAATATTTGCATGACTCCAGAAGTCTGCTGTAGCTAGGTGACACATTATTAGCTGGGGGCTAAAGTGCATTAGTGCTTTGGTCCACGTCTTGGTACAAATATTACCTCAGACTTCAAAGTGAAAGATGACTAACCCGGATGCCTGTAGCCATTTGCAACAACCAAATGATGAACATAACAGTGTTATTTTTTATATTTTTATTGTCCATGCACCCCAGGAATCATTTTGTCACATTTGTTTGTGTACAGTACAGATGTTGAACTCTTTTCATTTTTTTTCTTCCAACCTTAAGCTCCTCAATTGTTCAACTTTATTAAAGAAACACCTGAAGCTTGTTGAAACACATTGCAAGTTTTGTATGGTGACAATATTTTTAAAACTATGTAGCAGTTTGCTATTATTTATTGACTTTATGAAATCCAAACAACTACATGTATAATTCTTTTTGAAAGCATAAATAATTCTATGTGACTTCTTGTAAATAAAAGCCTATGAGGTGAGGAATAGTTTGAGGATAGGAAACATGGACAGCCACAAAAAAAAAAAAAAGACATTTCCACTATATACACCTTTTTAAGAAGATTCTAATTATAAATATTAATAGGATTGAGATCACAGTTCTCTTTTGTGGTGGGCCTGAAGGCAGCCTAAGATGCATGTTTTTGGTCTGTGGGAGGAAACTGGAGTACCCGGAGAAAACCCACGCAAGCACGAGAAGAACATGCACACAGAAAAACCCCAGGTCCAACCAGGGATTGAACCCAGGACCTTCTTGCTGTGAGGCAACAGTGCTAACCACTGAGCCGTTGTGCTGCCAAATCGTGTTGTAAATCTTGACTTTTGTTAAAACTTTATAAAGTCGTTCAATCATTCAGTTAATCTGACTTGTGTGGGGTAAGTACATATTCTTAACTCCACCAGAATTATATTAATACCAATAACACTGCATGCTTGGATATCCTAAAATCTTCAAAGTTTTGAATAAGTCCACCTCTATTGTCCAAGGAAAATGCAATATCTATCAAACAGGATGGAACGTTATTATACGTCAGCCTGAAATATGAAATACGTTTATTTTTTCCTGTTTCACTGCGTCTTTTCATGCTACATAATATTATTTTTATTGTGCAGTCATTGTAGTTGCAGCATCACTTTTTTTTTCTTGTGGAAAAAAAATCCTTTAATAACCAACTGAACAAACACCTTTATTTACAATCCGTCTTTTTAGTTGGCATGCATGCTGCAAGAAGCTAAAATGGGAGAACTAAGCAATGTGGTTTGACAAAATAACAGGTCCTGTAATGGCCCAAACCCCAACACCAACATGTACTGCCAAGTGACGCATTCACACACCCCAGCAAAGTCATCAGTCATAATATTTATGCCCAACTTCTCTAAAGCTTATTATATTCCGATGTTCCTTTCCTTACTTTTAAACATCACATGTGCAGTCAGCAGACCCTTATTGGTAACACTGTTATTTGACAGATTGTCCTCTGTGACATTCCTTTTAAATAATACTTAGTGAAGTTGCACCAATGTCTATTCATTCTTGTTCACCAGAAATTACACAGATCATGTCAACATCAACAACTGTAAAATACTATCTACTATGAAAAAGAACTGCCTTAAAAATAGCTGAATGCTGTACTATGTCATTTTGACATTAGTTCTCCTCTGTTCAAACTGATTTCATAGTTTAAGTGATGAAAAGTAGTCCCCCATGTTTCATGTCCATGGAATGAAAGGTTTGGAACACTATCAATAAGCCGTAATACCTAAATCATATATTTTTATCTAAACTTTAGAGCAAATGGAAAATATTTGGCTGAAAATGTAAAATGTAGGGAGTCTGTAGCCTCCTAGCTGTTCTTCAAATGAATGATAGCTGTGTTGGTGTAATATCCTTTTCTGTAGGTCAGAAGTCTAGGCCTGGGTTTTGTCTTTCTGATTTCCAGTTATGTTTTTTTTTTCTTTTTTTTCTCCCTCCACCTTCTCTGTTTGCGAAGGACATGTGCCGATCTGTGTAGACTGTGGCTTAGTCTGATTTATGGCTAAGCTTATATACAAGGATAATCAAATGGATAGTCTGCATGTGTTTTTATTTATAGCTAACACAAATATAAAGTGAGCTCATCCTTTCCTTCTTGGTTTCTCCCTCATGTTCACTTGCCTTTGATTTTAACCACGGTCTCTCCATTTCTTACAGCGAAGCATCTGAAACAGCCGCCTAATGGTATGGTGGAACCATGTTAACGTGGAGAAAATGTGGTGAATTTGAGTGACTAG
>JBBPBX010069163.1:0-18933 GCA_038048925.1 Garcialebias charrua
ATGATGCTTATGTAAATGAATTGTTATTCAATTATCTTGAGCCGCTCTGTGGGTCGCCAATGGGAACACAAAGCTGACCTTTGACCCAAGGCTGTATGGAGATTTATTTTGTTTTCATCATAAACATATTAAAAGTTCCTTCGAGCCGGATTTGAACCAGCGACCTAAGGATCTCTGTCCTTGACCTCTACAGTCCTCCGCTCTACCAACTGAGCTATCGAAGGGACGGTGAGGATGCAGCCAGGGGACGACCACATACAGACACAAAGGGTTAAAGTCCAAAGGATTCTTGCAATTTCTAAATTCCACTCATTTAAATATATGTTTTTAACCATTTAAACTTAATCATTCTTTTGAATACAACCATTGATTGAGCCACTTTAATGTCTGACTCCAATTCATTCCATAACCCAATTCCTTGAACTATGGGAGATCTTCCCCTCCAAATAGTCCTAAAATGTGGCTTCACAAATACATTTGTCCCCTTAAGATTGTAACTATTCGTTCTTAACAAAATATTATAATCAACTAAATCATAAAACTTTAACAGTTTCATTCGATAAAACAACATGCTTGAAGGATGATGGAAATTCTTTCTGGTGATAATTCTAACAACTCTTTTCTGCAATATAAAAATAGGCATTGTAATTGATTTACACGCCGTACCCCAAACGCTAACACCATAAATTAAGTGTGGCACAATAAATATATTATACAACAAATCAAGTTTCTTATCAGTTAATAAATCTCCAACTCTGTAAAATATCGCAATAGACCTAGATATTTTTGTTTTGATGTTAGGAGAATGTGTGACAACGTTGGGTTCAGCAACATATCAAGCAAAACTGGGACTGATTGAAAACATAAAAAGGATAAATTGGGATCAAATTGAAACATTTTGTGACTATAATGGGAGAAAAAGAACTTGTATGACCTTAGCAGGAATATAATGTGAACGTTGTGGTTTTGAGGTGCCCAGGTGTATAGTAAATATGAATTTATGAGGCATTGTTCAAGAATGTTTATCCCCAAATGGGCAATTTGTTACGAGTATGTTCTTTTATTTTTTTCATAGTTCAAAGTGATACAAGCTGCTGTTTTATCTCAAGGTCGAAAGGAAATATTACTATTTATTTCACGATACAAAAAAGAGCAGCGCATACAGCACATTATACGCCCGTCGACAAAATATCGTACAACAATCAATTGCAAGACCTAGTTTTAAATTTGACCTTCATTTGTGACCAAGGAGCTGGGGTGATGGAAAGTTTTTGCGATGCTATGTCTCGTGATGATGCTTATGTAAATGAATTGTTATTCAATTATCTTGAGCCGCTCTGTGGGTCGCCAATGGGAAGACAAAGCTGACCTTTGACCCAAGGCTGTATGGAGATTTATTTTGTTTTCATCATAAACATATTAAAAGTTCCTTCGAGCCGGATTTGAACCAGCGACCTAAGGATCTCTGTCCTTGACCTCTACAGTCCTCCGCTCTACCAACTGAGCTATCGAAGGGACGGGGAGGATGCAGCCAGGGGACGACCACATACAGAGACAAAGGGTTAAAGTCCAAAGGATTCTGGAAATCATGGGGATCGCATACCCTTCTGGATTTAGTGTCAGTCAGAAAGTGAGGAGAATGTGTGACAACTTTGGCTTCAGCAACATATCAAGCTAAACTGGGACTGATTGAAAACAAAAATAGGATAAACTGCGACCACATACAGAGACAAAGCTGACCTTTGACCCAAGGCTGTATGGAGATTTATTTTGTTTTCAACAGAAACATATTAAAAGTTCCTTCGAGCCGGATTTGAACCAGCGACCTAAGGATCTCTGTCCTTGACCTCTACAGTCCTCCGCTCTACCAACTGAGCTATCGAAGGGACGGTGAGGATGCAGCCAGGGGACGACCACATACAGACACAAAGGGTTAAAGTCCAAAGGATTCTTGCAATTTCTAAATTCCACTCATTTAAATATATGTTTTTAACCATTTAAACTTAATCATTCTTTTGAATACAACCATTGATTGAGCCACTTTAATGTCTGACTCCAATTCATCCCATAACCCAATTCCTTGAACTATGGGAGATCTTCCCCTCCAAATAGTCCTAAAATGTGGCTTCACAAATACATTTGTCCCCTTAAGATTGTAACTATTCGTTCTTAACAAAATATTATAATCAACTAAATCATAAAACTTTAACAGTTTCATTCGATAAAACAATATGCTTGAAGGATGATGGAAATTCTTTCTGGTGATAATTCTAACAACTCTTTTCTGCAATATAAAAATAGGCATTGTAATTGATTTACACGCCGTACCCCAAACGCTAACACCATAAATTAAGTGTGGCACAATAAATATATTATACAACAAATCAAGTTTCTTATCAGTTAATAAATCTCCAACTCTGTAAAATATCGCAATAGACCTAGATATTTTTGTTTTGATGTTAGGAGAATGTGTGACAACGTTGGGTTCAGCAACATATCAAGCAAAACTGGGACTGATTGAAAACATAAAAAGGATAAATTGGGATCAAATTGAAACATTTTGTGACTATAATGGGAGAAAAAGAACTTGTATGACCTTAGCAGGAATATAATGTGAACGTTGTGGTTTTGAGGTGCCCAGGTGTATAGTAAATATGAATTTATGAGGCATTGTTCAAGAATGTTTATCCCCAAATGGGCAATTTGTTACGAGTATGTTCTTTTATTTTTTTCATAGTTCAAAGTGATACAAGCTGCTGTTTTATCTCAAGGTCGAAAGGAAATATTACTATTTATTTCACGATACAAAAAAGAGCAGCGCATACAGCACATTATACGCCCGTCGACAAAATATCGTACAACAATCAATTGCAAGACCTAGTTTTAAATTTGACCTTCATTTGTGACCAAGGAGCTGGGGTGATGGAAAGTTTTTGCGATGCTATGTCTCGTGATGATGCTTATGTAAATGAATTGTTATTCAATTATCTTGAGCCGCTCTGTGGGTCGCCAATGGGAACACAAAGCTGACCTTTGACCCAAGGCTGTATGGAGATTTATTTTGTTTTCATCATAAACATATTAAAAGTTCCTTCGAGCCGGATTTGAACCAGCGACCTAAGGATCTCTGTCCTTGACCTCTACAGTCCTCCGCTCTACCAACTGAGCTATCGAAGGGACGGGGAGGATGCAGCCAGGGGACGACCACATACAGAGACAAAGGGTTAAAGTCCAAAGGATTCTGGAAATCATGGGGATCGCATACCCTTCTGGATTTAGTGTCAGTCAGAAAGTGAGGAGAATGTGTGACAACTTTGGCTTCAGCAACATATCAAGCTAAACTGGGACTGATTGAAAACAAAAATAGGATAAACTGCGACCACATACAGAGACAAAGCTGACCTTTGACCCAAGGCTGTATGGAGATTTATTTTGTTTTCAACAGAAACATATTAAAAGTTCCTTCGAGCCGGATTTGAACCAGCGACCTAAGGATCTCTGTCCTTGACCTCTACAGTCCTCCGCTCTACCAACTGAGCTATCGAAGGGACGGTGAGGATGCAGCCAGGGGACGACCACATACAGACACAAAGGGTTAAAGTCCAAAGGATTCTTGCAATTTCTAAATTCCACTCATTTAAATATATGTTTTTAACCATTTAAACTTAATCATTCTTTTGAATACAACCATTGATTGAGCCACTTTAATGTCTGACTCCAATTCATTCCATAACCCAATTCCTTGAACTATGGGAGATCTTCCCCTCCAAATAGTCCTAAAATGTGGCTTCACAAATACATTTGTCCCCTTAAGATTGTAACTATTCGTTCTTAACAAAATATTATAATCAACTAAATCATAAAACTTTAACAGTTTCATTCGATAAAACAACATGCTTGAAGGATGATGGAAATTCTTTCTGGTGATAATTCTAACAACTCTTTTCTGCAATATAAAAATAGGCATTGTAATTGATTTACACGCCGTACCCCAAACGCTAACACCATAAATTAAGTGTGGCACAATAAATATATTATACAACAAATCAAGTTTCTTATCAGTTAATAAATCTCCAACTCTGTAAAATATCGCAATAGACCTAGATATTTTTGTTTTGATGTTAGGAGAATGTGTGACAACGTTGGGTTCAGCAACATATCAAGCAAAACTGGGACTGATTGAAAACATAAAAAGGATAAATTGGGATCAAATTGAAACATTTTGTGACTATAATGGGAGAAAAAGAACTTGTATGACCTTAGCAGGAATATAATGTGAACGTTGTGGTTTTGAGGTGCCCAGGTGTATAGTAAATATGAATTTATGAGGCATTGTTCAAGAATGTTTATCCCCAAATGGGCAATTTGTTACGAGTATGTTCTTTTATTTTTTTCATAGTTCAAAGTGATACAAGCTGCTGTTTTATCTCAAGGTCGAAAGGAAATATTACTATTTATTTCACGATACAAAAAAGAGCAGCGCATACAGCACATTATACGCCCGTCGACAAAATATCGTACAACAATCAATTGCAAGACCTAGTTTTAAATTTGACCTTCATTTGTGACCAAGGAGCTGGGGTGATGGAAAGTTTTTGCGATGCTATGTCTCGTGATGATGCTTATGTAAATGAATTGTTATTCAATTATCTTGAGCCGCTCTGTGGGTCGCCAATGGGAACACAAAGCTGACCTTTGACCCAAGGCTGTATGGAGATTTATTTTGTTTTCATCATAAACATATTAAAAGTTCCTTCGAGCCGGATTTGAACCAGCGACCTAAGGATCTCTGTCCTTGACCTCTACAGTCCTCCGCTCTACCAACTGAGCTATCGAAGGGACGGGGAGGATGCAGCCAGGGGACGACCACATACAGAGACAAAGGGTTAAAGTCCAAAGGATTCTGGAAATCATGGGGATCGCATACCCTTCTGGATTTAGTGTCAGTCAGAAAGTGAGGAGAATGTGTGACAACTTTGGCTTCAGCAACATATCAAGCTAAACTGGGACTGATTGAAAACAAAAATAGGATAAACTGCGACCACATACAGAGACAAAGCTGACCTTTGACCCAAGGCTGTATGGAGATTTATTTTGTTTTCAACAGAAACATATTAAAAGTTCCTTCGAGCCGGATTTGAACCAGCGACCTAAGGATCTCTGTCCTTGACCTCTACAGTCCTCCGCTCTACCAACTGAGCTATCGAAGGGACGGTGAGGATGCAGCCAGGGGACGACCACATACAGACACAAAGGGTTAAAGTCCAAAGGATTCTTGCAATTTCTAAATTCCACTCATTTAAATATATGTTTTTAACCATTTAAACTTAATCATTCTTTTGAATACAACCATTGATTGAGCCACTTTAATGTCTGACTCCAATTCATCCCATAACCCAATTCCTTGAACTATGGGAGATCTTCCCCTCCAAATAGTCCTAAAATGTGGCTTCACAAATACATTTGTCCCCTTAAGATTGTAACTATTCGTTCTTAACAAAATATTATAATCAACTAAATCATAAAACTTTAACAGTTTCATTCGATAAAACAACATGCTTGAAGGATGATGGAAATTCTTTCTGGTGATAATTCTAACAACTCTTTTCTGCAATATAAAAATAGGCATTGTAATTGATTTACACGCCGTACCCCAAACGCTAACACCATAAATTAAGTGTGGCACAATAAATATATTATACAACAAATCAAGTTTCTTATCAGTTAATAAATCTCCAACTCTGTAAAATATCGCAATAGACCTAGATATTTTTGTTTTGATGTTAGGAGAATGTGTGACAACGTTGGGTTCAGCAACATATCAAGCAAAACTGGGACTGATTGAAAACATAAAAAGGATAAATTGGGATCAAATTGAAACATTTTGTGACTATAATGGGAGAAAAAGAACTTGTATGACCTTAGCAGGAATATAATGTGAACGTTGTGGTTTTGAGGTGCCCAGGTGTATAGTAAATATGAATTTATGAGGCATTGTTCAAGAATGTTTATCCCCAAATGGGCAATTTGTTACGAGTATGTTCTTTTATTTTTTTCATAGTTCAAAGTGATACAAGCTGCTGTTTTATCTCAAGGTCGAAAGGAAATATTACTATTTATTTCACGATACAAAAAAGAGCAGCGCATACAGCACATTATACGCCCGTCGACAAAATATCGTACAACAATCAATTGCAAGACCTAGTTTTAAATTTGACCTTCATTTGTGACCAAGGAGCTGGGGTGATGGAAAGTTTTTGCGATGCTATGTCTCGTGATGATGCTTATGTAAATGAATTGTTATTCAATTATCTTGAGCCGCTCTGTGGGTCGCCAATGGGAACACAAAGCTGACCTTTGACCCAAGGCTGTATGGAGATTTATTTTGTTTTCATCATAAACATATTAAAAGTTCCTTCGAGCCGGATTTGAACCAGCGACCTAAGGATCTCTGTCCTTGACCTCTACAGTCCTCCGCTCTACCAACTGAGCTATCGAAGGGACGGGGAGGATGCAGCCAGGGGACGACCACATACAGAGACAAAGGGTTAAAGTCCAAAGGATTCTGGAAATCATGGGGATCGCATACCCTTCTGGATTTAGTGTCAGTCAGAAAGTGAGGAGAATGTGTGACAACTTTGGCTTCAGCAACATATCAAGCTAAACTGGGACTGATTGAAAACAAAAATAGGATAAACTGCGACCACATACAGAGACAAAGCTGACCTTTGACCCAAGGCTGTATGGAGATTTATTTTGTTTTCAACAGAAACATATTAAAAGTTCCTTCGAGCCGGATTTGAACCAGCGACCTAAGGATCTCTGTCCTTGACCTCTACAGTCCTCCGCTCTACCAACTGAGCTATCGAAGGGACGGTGAGGATGCAGCCAGGGGACGACCACATACAGACACAAAGGGTTAAAGTCCAAAGGATTCTTGCAATTTCTAAATTCCACTCATTTAAATATATGTTTTTAACCATTTAAACTTAATCATTCTTTTGAATACAACCATTGATTGAGCCACTTTAATGTCTGACTCCAATTCATTCCATAACCCAATTCCTTGAACTATGGGAGATCTTCCCCTCCAAATAGTCCTAAAATGTGGCTTCACAAATACATTTGTCCCCTTAAGATTGTAACTATTCGTTCTTAACAAAATATTATAATCAACTAAATCATAAAACTTTAACAGTTTCATTCGATAAAACAACATGCTTGAAGGATGATGGAAATTCTTTCTGGTGATAATTCTAACAACTCTTTTCTGCAATATAAAAATAGGCATTGTAATTGATTTACACGCCGTACCCCAAACGCTAACACCATAAATTAAGTGTGGCACAATAAATATATTATACAACAAATCAAGTTTCTTATCAGTTAATAAATCTCCAACTCTGTAAAATATCGCAATAGACCTAGATATTTTTGTTTTGATGTTAGGAGAATGTGTGACAACGTTGGGTTCAGCAACATATAAAGGAAAACTGGGACTGATTGAAAACATAAAAAGGATAAATTGGGATCAAATTGAAACATTTTGTGACTATAATGGGAGAAAAAGAACTTGTATGACCTTAGCAGGAATATAATGTGAACGTTGTGGTTTTGAGGTGCCCAGGTGTATAGTAAATATGAATTTATGAGGCATTGTTCAAGAATGTTTATCCCCAAATGGGCAATTTGTTACGAGTATGTTCTTTTATTTTTTTCATAGTTCAAAGTGATACAAGCTGCTGTTTTATCTCAAGGTCGAAAGGAAATATTACTATTTATTTCACGATACAAAAAAGAGCAGCGCATACAGCACATTATACGCCCGTCGACAAAATATCGTACAACAATCAATTGCAAGACCTAGTTTTAAATTTGACCTTCATTTGTGACCAAGGAGCTGGGGTGATGGAAAGTTTTTGCGATGCTATGTCTCGTGATGATGCTTATGTAAATGAATTGTTATTCAATTATCTTGAGCCGCTCTGTGGGTCGCCAATGGGAACACAAAGCTGACCTTTGACCCAAGGCTGTATGGAGATTTATTTTGTTTTCATCATAAACATATTAAAAGTTCCTTCGAGCCGGATTTGAACCAGCGACCTAAGGATCTCTGTCCTTGACCTCTACAGTCCTCCGCTCTACCAACTGAGCTATCGAAGGGACGGTGAGGATGCAGCCAGGGGACGACCACATACAGACACAAAGGGTTAAAGTCCAAAGGATTCTTGCAATTTCTAAATTCCACTCATTTAAATATATGTTTTTAACCATTTAAACTTAATCATTCTTTTGAATACAACCATTGATTGAGCCACTTTAATGTCTGACTCCAATTCATCCCATAACCCAATTCCTTGAACTATGGGAGATCTTCCCCTCCAAATAGTCCTAAAATGTGGCTTCACAAATACATTTGTCCCCTTAAGATTGTAACTATTCGTTCTTAACAAAATATTATAATCAACTAAATCATAAAACTTTAACAGTTTCATTCGATAAAACAACATGCTTGAAGGATGATGGAAATTCTTTCTGGTGATAATTCTAACAACTCTTTTCTGCAATATAAAAATAGGCATTGTAATTGATTTACACGCCGTACCCCAAACGCTAACACCATAAATTAAGTGTGGCACAATAAATATATTATACAACAAATCAAGTTTCTTATCAGTTAATAAATCTCCAACTCTGTAAAATATCGCAATAGACCTAGATATTTTTGTTTTGATGTTAGGAGAATGTGTGACAACGTTGGGTTCAGCAACATATAAAGGAAAACTGGGACTGATTGAAAACATAAAAAGGATAAATTGGGATCAAATTGAAACATTTTGTGACTATAATGGGAGAAAAAGAACTTGTATGACCTTAGCAGGAATATAATGTGAACGTTGTGGTTTTGAGGTGCCCAGGTGTATAGTAAATATGAATTTATGAGGCATTGTTCAAGAATGTTTATCCCCAAATGGGCAATTTGTTACGAGTATGTTCTTTTATTTTTTTCATAGTTCAAAGTGATACAAGCTGCTGTTTTATCTCAAGGTCGAAAGGAAATATTACTATTTATTTCACGATACAAAAAAGAGCAGCGCATACAGCACATTATACGCCCGTCGACAAAATATCGTACAACAATCAATTGCAAGACCTAGTTTTAAATTTGACCTTCATTTGTGACCAAGGAGCTGGGGTGATGGAAAGTTTTTGCGATGCTATGTCTCGTGATGATGCTTATGTAAATGAATTGTTATTCAATTATCTTGAGCCGCTCTGTGGGTCGCCAATGGGAAGACAAAGCTGACATTTGACCCAAGGCTGTATGGAGATTTATTTTGTTTTCATCATAAACATATTAAAAGTTCCTTCGAGCCGGATTTGAACCAGCGACCTAAGGATCTCTGTCCTTGACCTCTACAGTCCTCCGCTCTACCAACTGAGCTATCGAAGGGACGGGGAGGATGCAGCCAGGGGACGACCACATACAGAGACAAAGGGTTAAAGTCCAAAGGATTCTGGAAATCATGGGGATCGCATACCCTTCTGGATTTAGTGTCAGTCAGAAAGTGAGGAGAATGTGTGACAACTTTGGCTTCAGCAACATATC
The DNA here is from genome assembly GCA_038048925.1 of Garcialebias charrua. Taxonomy (NCBI): domain Eukaryota; kingdom Metazoa; phylum Chordata; class Actinopteri; order Cyprinodontiformes; family Rivulidae; genus Garcialebias; species Garcialebias charrua. The sequence continues at coordinate 9,611 of JBBPBX010069163.1, forward strand.
AAGCTAAACTGGGACTGATTGAAAACAAAAATAGGATAAACTGCGACCACATACAGAGACAAAGCTGACCTTTGACCCAAGGCTGTATGGAGATTTATTTTGTTTTCAACAGAAACATATTAAAAGTTCCTTCGAGCCGGATTTGAACCAGCGACCTAAGGATCTCTGTCCTTGACCTCTACAGTCCTCCGCTCTACCAACTGAGCTATCGAAGGGACGGTGAGGATGCAGCCAGGGGACGACCACATACAGACACAAAGGGTTAAAGTCCAAAGGATTCTTGCAATTTCTAAATTCCACTCATTTAAATATATGTTTTTAACCATTTAAACTTAATCATTCTTTTGAATACAACCATTGATTGAGCCACTTTAATGTCTGACTCCAATTCATTCCATAACCCAATTCCTTGAACTATGGGAGATCTTCCCCTCCAAATAGTCCTAAAATGTGGCTTCACAAATACATTTGTCCCCTTAAGATTGTAACTATTCGTTCTTAACAAAATATTATAATCAACTAAATCATAAAACTTTAACAGTTTCATTCGATAAAACAACATGCTTGAAGGATGATGGAAATTCTTTCTGGTGATAATTCTAACAACTCTTTTCTGCAATATAAAAATAAGCATTGTAATTGATTTACACGCCGTACCCCAAACGCTAACACCATAAATTAAGTGTGGCACAATAAATATATTATACAACAAATCAAGTTTCTTATCAGTTAATAAATCTCCAACTCTGTAAAATATCGCAATAGACCTAGCTATTTTTGTTTTGATGTTAGGAGAATGTGTGACAACGTTGGGTTATTGGATTATTGGATTATTGGTAGCAACTGCTCTGTTTTTTGGCGTAACCGGAGTTGTTTGTTATCGGAAGCTGAGGGAGGCTTCGGCGGCTATCAGAGCGCTGTCGGGACTGCCTGATCAGCAAAATTCTCTGAACCGGGTCGTGGGCTCCTCATCCCAGCTGCTGTATGAGCTCAATCGCACGATTGGTGCAGTGGTGGACCACCGTGCACCTGCTGTCCGTTTTGGGACTTGTTTGCAGCCACCCAGGATCGATCAAGGGACAGGTGGAAGCTCATGAAAGCGGGGCAGAGCAGAACCACATATTTGGATTTCTTTCGGCCATGAAACAGCACCCACAGACTTGGAGGCGGCAGTGGAAAAGAACACTGTGGTCTATTTGGATAACAAACGAAACATTATCTGGCTTCTGCACATGTCCTTGACAAGCGGGCTGTGGGAATCCATTCTCCTAGAGTGAGGAGTTGAAGAGCCCCCCCCCTCCCCCTCCCCAGAGATTTCTGTGAGGCTTCGGATAACACCCAGCTGCACACCTGCTGAACTTTGTGTTTGTCTGAAATTAATCATGGACACAATCTCCTTGCCTGCCGTATTTCCTTTGTTATTGTACCTAAATGTGCTCTGATATGGTTTTTACTGAATCACGCGGTGTCTTGAAGACAAAATGTGATTCATCTTTTTTTAATATCAATGCTGTGAATCCCAGTGTTTCTGCCTGTTTTTCCTGCTTTTGACCTTCATCTGGAGACAGATTGGGCCTGGCCGCGCTAAGAGCATATCAATGTGTTGAATAAACATGTCGTGTGTTGATAAAACATATCGTGTGTTGATAAAACATGTAATATGCTTTGTTTTGCTGCAGCTTTTGCACTCATTTCTCTTCTGGATGCCTGCAATACATACTTACGTTGTAATCGGTGGAAATTGATGCAATGTTAATAAAACTCCTTGATTCCTTGATTTGATTCCTTGATTCAGCAACATATCAAGCAAAACTGGGACTGATTGAAAACATAAAAAGGATAAATTGGGATCAAATTGAAACATTTTGTGACTATAATGGGAGAAAAAGAACTTGTATGACCTTAGCAGGAATATAATGTGAACGTTGTGGTTTTGAGGTGCCCAGGTGTATAGTAAATATGAATTTATGAGGCATTGTTCAAGAATGTTTATCCCCAAATGGGCAATTTGTTACGAGTATGTTCTTTTATTTTTTTCATAGTTCAAAGTGATACAAGCTGCTGTTTTATCTCAAGGTCGAAAGGAAATATTACTATTTATTTCACGATACAAAAAAGAGCAGCGCATACAGCACATTATACGCCCGTCGACAAAATATCGTACAACAATCAATTGCAAGACCTAGTTTTAAATTTGACCTTCATTTGTGACCAAGGAGCTGGGGTGATGGAAAGTTTTTGCGATGCTATGTCTCGTGATGATGCTTATGTAAATGAATTGTTATTCAATTATCTTGAGCCGCTCTGTGGGTCGCCAATGGGAAGACAAAGCTGACCTTTGACCCAAGGCTGTATGGAGATTTATTTTGTTTTCATCATAAACATATTAAAAGTTCCTTCGAGCCGGATTTGAACCAGCGACCTAAGGATCTCTGTCCTTGACCTCTACAGTCCTCCGCTCTACCAACTGAGCTATCGAAGGGACGGGGAGGATGCAGCCAGGGGACGACCACATACAGACACAAAGGGTTAAAGTCCAAAGGATTCTTGCAATTTCTAAATTCCACTCATTTAAATATATGTTTTTAACCATTTAAACTTAATCATTCTTTTGAATACAACCATTGATTGAGCCACTTTAATGTCTGACTCCAATTCATTCCATAACCCAATTCCTTGAACTATGGGAGATCTTCCCCTCCAAATAGTCCTAAAATGTGGCTTCACAAATACATTTGTCCCCTTAAGATTGTAACTATTCGTTCTTAACAAAATATTATAATCAACTAAATCATAAAACTTTAACAGTTTCATTCGATAAAACAACATGCTTGAAGGATGATGGAAATTCTTTCTGGTGATAATTCTAACAACTCTTTTCTGCAATATAAAAATAGGCATTGTAATTGATTTACACGCCGTACCCCAAACGCTAACACCATAAATTAAGTGTGGCACAATAAATATATTATACAACAAATCAAGTTTCTTATCAGTTAATAAATCTCCAACTCTGTAAAATATCGCAATAGACCTAGATATTTTTGTTTTGATGTTAGGAGAATGTGTGACAACGTTGGGTTCAGCAACATATCAAGCAAAACTGGGACTGATTGAAAACATAAAAAGGATAAATTGGGATCAAATTGAAACATTTTGTGACTATAATGGGAGAAAAAGAACTTGTATGACCTTAGCAGGAATATACAGGTAGTCCCCGATTTACGAGCGAGATCCGTTACAACGAGGCGCTCGTAAACCGGAAATCTCGTAATTTGGAACGGCCGCCATGTCTCTCGTAAATCCGGAATTTCGCTCGTAAATTGGAACGGTTTCGCTAGCGCGACTACAAACACTCTATTTTCATCCAAAAACTGCTTATGAGTGCATAAAAATGATCGGAAACGTGTGTCCATATGTTTATCTAACTAACTGTGGTGAAAAAACACATGAAAACTCAGTATTTTTTGCGTTTTTTCCAAAAATTCGCCAGCTCGTAAGTCTGGAACCTCGTAGATCAGAGCGCTCGTAATTCGGGGACTACCTGTAATGTGAACGTTGTGGTTTTGAGGTGCCCAGGTGTATAGTAAATATGAATTTATGAGGCATTGTTCAAGAATGTTTATCCCCAAATGGGCAATTTGTTATGAGTATGTTCTTTTATTTTTTTCATAGTTCAAAGTGATACAAGCTGCTGTTTTATCTCAAGGTCGAAAGGAAATATTACTATTTATTTCACGATACAAAAAAGAGCAGCGCATACAGCACATTATACGCCCGTCGACAAAATATCGTACAACAATCAATTGCAAGACCTAGTTTTAAATTTGACCTTCATTTGTGACCAAGGAGCTGGGGTGATGGAAAGTTTTTGCGATGCTATGTCTCGTGATGATGCTTATGTAAATGAATTGTTATTCAATTATCTTGAGCCGCTCTGTGGGTCGCCAATGGGAACACAAAGCTGACCTTTGACCCAAGGCTGTATGGAGATTTATTTTGTTTTCATCATAAACATATTAAAAGTTCCTTCGAGCCGGATTTGAACCAGCGACCTAAGGATCTCTGTCCTTGACCTCTACAGTCCTCCGCTCTACCAACTGAGCTATCGAAGGGACGGGGAGGATGCAGCCAGGGGACGACCACATACAGAGACAAAGGGTTAAAGTCCAAAGGATTCTGGAAATCATGGGGATCGCATACCCTTCTGGATTTAGTGTCAGTCAGAAAGTGAGGAGAATGTGTGACAACTTTGGCTTCAGCAACATATCAAGCTAAACTGGGACTGATTGAAAACAAAAATAGGATAAACTGCGACCACATACAGAGACAAAGCTGACCTTTGACCCAAGGCTGTATGGAGATTTATTTTGTTTTCAACAGAAACATATTAAAAGTTCCTTCGAGCCGGATTTGAACCAGCGACCTAAGGATCTCTGTCCTTGACCTCTACAGTCCTCCGCTCTACCAACTGAGCTATCGAAGGGACGGTGAGGATGCAGCCAGGGGACGACCACATACAGACACAAAGGGTTAAAGTCCAAAGGATTCTTGCAATTTCTAAATTCCACTCATTTAAATATATGTTTTTAACCATTTAAACTTAATCATTCTTTTGAATACAACCATTGATTGAGCCACTTTAATGTCTGACTCCAATTCATTCCATAACCCAATTCCTTGAACTATGGGAGATCTTCCCCTCCAAATAGTCCTAAAATGTGGCTTCACAAATACATTTGTCCCCTTAAGATTGTAACTATTCGTTCTTAACAAAATATTATAATCAACTAAATCATAAAACTTTAACAGTTTCATTCGATAAAACAACATGCTTGAAGGATGATGGAAATTCTTTCTGGTGATAATTCTAACAACTCTTTTCTGCAATATAAAAATAGGCATTGTAATTGATTTACACGCCGTACCCCAAACGCTAACACCATAAATTAAGTGTGGCACAATAAATATATTATACAACAAATCAAGTTTCTTATCAGTTAATAAATCTCCAACTCTGTAAAATATCGCAATAGACCTAGATATTTTTGTTTTGATGTTAGGAGAATGTGTGACAACGTTGGGTTCAGCAACATATCAAGCAAAACTGGGACTGATTGAAAACATAAAAAGGATAAATTGGGATCAAATTGAAACATTTTGTGACTATAATGGGAGAAAAAGAACTTGTATGACCTTAGCAGGAATATAATGTGAACGTTGTGGTTTTGAGGTGCCCAGGTGTATAGTAAATATGAATTTATGAGGCATTGTTCAAGAATGTTTATCCCCAAATGGGCAATTTGTTACGAGTATGTTCTTTTATTTTTTTCATAGTTCAAAGTGATACAAGCTGCTGTTTTATCTCAAGGTCGAAAGGAAATATTACTATTTATTTCACGATACAAAAAAGAGCAGCGCATACAGCACATTATACGCCCGTCGACAAAATATCGTACAACAATCAATTGCAAGACCTAGTTTTAAATTTGACCTTCATTTGTGACCAAGGAGCTGGGGTGATGGAAAGTTTTTGCGATGCTATGTCTCGTGATGATGCTTATGTAAATGAATTGTTATTCAATTATCTTGAGCCGCTCTGTGGGTCGCCAATGGGAACACAAAGCTGACCTTTGACCCAAGGCTGTATGGAGATTTATTTTGTTTTCATCATAAACATATTAAAAGTTCCTTCGAGCCGGATTTGAACCAGCGACCTAAGGATCTCTGTCCTTGACCTCTACAGTCCTCCGCTCTACCAACTGAGCTATCGAAGGGACGGGGAGGATGCAGCCAGGGGACGACCACATACAGAGACAAAGGGTTAAAGTCCAAAGGATTCTGGAAATCATGGGGATCGCATACCCTTCTGGATTTAGTGTCAGTCAGAAAGTGAGGAGAATGTGTGACAACTTTGGCTTCAGCAACATATCAAGCTAAACTGGGACTGATTGAAAACAAAAATAGGATAAACTGCGACCACATACAGAGACAAAGCTGACCTTTGACCCAAGGCTGTATGGAGATTTATTTTGTTTTCAACAGAAACATATTAAAAGTTCCTTCGAGCCGGATTTGAACCAGCGACCTAAGGATCTCTGTCCTTGACCTCTACAGTCCTCCGCTCTACCAACTGAGCTATCGAAGGGACGGTGAGGATGCAGCCAGGGGACGACCACATACAGACACAAAGGGTTAAAGTCCAAAGGATTCTTGCAATTTCTAAATTCCACTCATTTAAATATATGTTTTTAACCATTTAAACTTAATCATTCTTTTGAATACAACCATTGATTGAGCCACTTTAATGTCTGACTCCAATTCATTCCATAACCCAATTCCTTGAACTATGGGAGATCTTCCCCTCCAAATAGTCCTAAAATGTGGCTTCACAAATACATTTGTCCCCTTAAGATTGTAACTATTCGTTCTTAACAAAATATTATAATCAACTAAATCATAAAACTTTAACAGTTTCATTCGATAAAACAACATGCTTGAAGGATGATGGAAATTCTTTCTGGTGATAATTCTAACAACTCTTTTCTGCAATATAAAAATAGGCATTGTAATTGATTTACACGCCGTACCCCAAACGCTAACACCATAAATTAAGTGTGGCACAATAAATATATTATACAACAAATCAAGTTTCTTATCAGTTAATAAATCTCCAACTCTGTAAAATATCGCAATAGACCTAGATATTTTTGTTTTGATGTTAGGAGAATGTGTGACAACGTTGGGTTCAGCAACATATCAAGCAAAACTGGGACTGATTGAAAACATAAAAAGGATAAATTGGGATCAAATTGAAACATTTTGTGACTATAATGGGAGAAAAAGAACTTGTATGACCTTAGCAGGAATATAATGTGAACGTTGTGGTTTTGAGGTGCCCAGGTGTATAGTAAATATGAATTTATGAGGCATTGTTCAAGAATGTTTATCCCCAAATGGGCAATTTGTTACGAGTATGTTCTTTTATTTTTTTCATAGTTCAAAGTGATACAAGCTGCTGTTTTATCTCAAGGTCGAAAGGAAATATTACTATTTATTTCACGATACAAAAAAGAGCAGCGCATACAGCACATTATACGCCCGTCGACAAAATATCGTACAACAATCAATTGCAAGACCTAGTTTTAAATTTGACCTTCATTTGTGACCAAGGAGCTGGGGTGATGGAAAGTTTTTGCGATGCTATGTCTCGTGATGATGCTTATGTAAATGAATTGTTATTCAATTATCTTGAGCCGCTCTGTGGGTCGCCAATGGGAACACAAAGCTGACCTTTGACCCAAGGCTGTATGGAGATTTATTTTGTTTTCATCATAAACATATTAAAAGTTCCTTCGAGCCGGATTTGAACCAGCGACCTAAGGATCTCTGTCCTTGACCTCTACAGTCCTCCGCTCTACCAACTGAGCTATCGAAGGGACGGGGAGTATGCAGCCAGGGGACGAACACATACAGAGATAAAGGGTTAAAGTCCAAAGGATTCTGGAAATCATGGGGATCGCATACCCTTCTGGATTTAGTGTCAGTCAGAAAGTGAGGAGAATGTGTGACAACTTTGGCTTCAGCAACATATCAAGCTAAACTGGGACTGATTGAAAACAAAAATAGGATAAACTGCGACCACATACAGAGACAAAGCTGACCTTTGACCCAAGGCTGTATGGAGATTTATTTTGTTTTCAACAGAAACATATTAAAAGTTCCTTCGAGCCGGATTTGAACCAGCGACCTAAGGATCTCTGTCCTTGACCTCTACAGTCCTCCGCTCTACCAACTGAGCTATCGAAGGGACGGTGAGGATGCAGCCAGGGGACGACCACATACAGACACAAAGGGTTAAAGTCCAAAGGATTCTTGCAATTTCTAAATTCCACTCATTTAAATATATGTTTTTAACCATTTAAACTTAATCATTCTTTTGAATACAACCATTGATTGAGCCACTTTAATGTCTGACTCCAATTCATCCCATAACCCAATTCCTTGAACTATGGGAGATCTTCCCCTCCAAATAGTCCTAAAATGTGGCTTCACAAATACATTTGTCCCCTTAAGATTGTAACTATTCGTTCTTAACAAAATATTATAATCAACTAAATCATAAAACTTTAACAGTTTCATTCGATAAAACAACATGCTTGAAGGATGATGGAAATTCTTTCTGGTGATAATTCTAACAACTCTTTTCTGCAATATAAAAATAGGCATTGTAATTGATTTACACGCCGTACCCCAAACGCTAACACCATAAATTAAGTGTGGCACAATAAATATATTATACAACAAATCAAGTTTCTTATCAGTTAATAAATCTCCAACTCTGTAAAATATCGCAATAGACCTAGATATTTTTGTTTTGATGTTAGGAGAATGTGTGACAACGTTGGGTTCAGCAACATATCAAGCAAAACTGGGACTGATTGAAAACATAAAAAGGATAAATTGGGATCAAATTGAAACATTTTGTGACTATAATGGGAGAAAAAGAACTTGTATGACCTTAGCAGGAATATAATGTGAACGTTGTGGTTTTGAGGTGCCCAGGTGTATAGTAAATATGAATTTATGAGGCATTGTTCAAGAATGTTTATCCCCAAATGGGCAATTTGTTACGAGTATGTTCTTTTATTTTTTTCATAGTTCAAAGTGATACAAGCTGCTGTTTTATCTCAAGGTCGAAAGGAAATATTACTATTTATTTCACGATACAAAAAAGAGCAGCGCATACAGCACATTATACGCCCGTCGACAAAATATCGTACAACAATCAATTGCAAGACCTAGTTTTAAATTTGACCTTCATTTGTGACCAAGGAGCTGGGGTGATGGAAAGTTTTTGCGATGCTATGTCTCGTGATGATGCTTATGTAAATGAATTGTTATTCAATTATCTTGAGCCGCTCTGTGGGTCGCCAATGGGAACACAAAGCTGACCTTTGACCCAAGGCTGTATGGAGATTTATTTTGTTTTCATCATAAACATATTAAAAGTTCCTTCGAGCCGGATTTGAACCAGCGACCTAAGGATCTCTGTCCTTGACCTCTACAGTCCTCCGCTCTACCAACTGAGCTATCGAAGGGACGGGGAGGATGCAGCCAGGGGACGACCACATACAGAGACAAAGGGTTAAAGTCCAAAGGATTCTGGAAATCATGGGGATCGCATACCCTTCTGGATTTAGTGTCAGTCAGAAAGTGAGGAGAATGTGTGACAACTTTGGCTTCAGCAACATATCAAGCTAAACTGGGACTGATTGAAAACAAAAATAGGATAAACTGCGACCACATACAGAGACAAAGCT
>JBBPBX010069164.1:0-18933 GCA_038048925.1 Garcialebias charrua
TGCCCAGAGGAGCGAGCCGCGCGCGTCTCTGGCTCCTCGTTCCGCTGGTCACCTTTGAAGTTCCGAATTCGTGCCGGTGTAATTTGCTCCCTCGAGTGTATGTATTTGCTCTCGTCAGCCTTGTTGCAGGGAGCACGGGGGAGCACGGGGGAGCACACGCGCAGAGCTCCGTAGCGCGGTTGCCTTTCTGTACTCCAGACCTGTCTGGTCACGGGGGGAGAGAATAAAAAGCCGATGCGGAAATGAATGAATTTGTCACGATCAAACTAATTAAACTAGTATGTCTACGTGGATGCTCGCTCAGAATATGATAGACATGAGTGAGCGACAGCAGGATTAATCAACAGGCAGCTTTAGGGAATATTTAAAAATGCTTCGCTTTTTCTTTTCCTCGCTCGCCTGTAACTCCAAGGCGTCACTTTAGTGACGTGAATGCCCATGTGAATGCCCATATATGGAGAGGGGCAGATTTTCCCGGAGCTGCATGCTAAAATCTGCTATAAATCATGAAATAACACATTTAGCGTTATTTCTCTACAATATAAATAAACACTCCTGTATTATTTTTAAATAAACTAATAAATATTAATGGCGATGCAATTTGAAAACATGGTGGGTGTTGGACTTTAAGTAAATATGATGGGAAGCGCCACTTTGGTTTATCGGCTGTAGTATTAGTAATTGACAATTGCATGTAAACCCGGGCATGGTCACTGATATGGATTGACCCTATAGAGCATGCAGTAACTTGTCCCATAATCTGAGGAGGTATAAAGAAAAAATTGATTCTTGAATATGAATTGTATGGGTTGGAATAGAAAGTAAAATCCCTATCTAATGGATTCAGGGTTCTCCATACATCTTTCAGTGATGTATCATTAAACATTTTCATCAGTGGCGTCCCTGTACTTGATTTTCTCTGTGCTGTTACTGTGGACCTGTCCTTCTTTTCATTTAAACAACAATTGAAATCACCGCCCAGCACCGTTAAAGGGCTCTTATATTCCTCCAGTTCAGCTGCTATCTCTGTCCAGAATGATGGGGGCGGTGGGTTAGGAGCATAGATGTTCATCATTGTAATAGATGTACCCCAGAGGGACCCTTGAACGAGGATGTATCTGCCTTCTGGGTCCTGTTTGTAAGACTCAGGTACAAAAGGTACTGCTCTATGTATTAAAATGGCTACCCCTCTGCTATTAGAGGAGAAGGAGGAATAAAAGACCTGGCCCACCCATTCTCGCTTAAGTTTCAAGTGCTCTTTATCCACCAGATGGGTTTCCTGAAGAAATGCAATTTGTATCTTGTCTTTTTTTAGAAAACTTAATATTTTCTTCCTTTTTATTGGGTGATGTATCCCCTTGACATTAAAAGTGCAGAATTTAATGTTGTTCATATCTGATTGTTAACTATTTCTGCTCCCATTTTTATAATAGCAAAGATTATTTTATCCGTCCATAGATTACATCTAGTTTTACTAGTGGGGTGCAACCTCTCTTTTTTAACAACCTCTAAACTTATACATGAAAAACAAAAAAAAACAAAAAAAAGAATACTAACATAAATGACACACAGACCTGCCATACTTGTAACTCAACTTTGGGGTACATGTGAAAACTTCCCTCCTCCAGCATCAGCTCCAGTAGGAAGAGCCAGAGATCCCGCATTTGCATATTAACGCAGTTATTTATTTATTTTTTAAAGTAGAAAATTAAACAGCCTCAATTTATCTAATTTGTTTAAGCTGTGCAAAATAATTTTGTTACCTTAGGTCAAACCAAAAGCTGTCAATATAGAACTGAAAAAAGTACCAGTATATGCGTCCTTGTCCTTCATGATCCAGTTTTCTGCATCTCATCCACGTACTTTTGAGCTTCTGGTACAGTTTTAAAGAGATTAACTTTATTATTGTGCGAGATGCGTAGCGTGGCGTGGAAAAGCATGCTGTAGTGCACAGCCAGCGCGCTGAGAGATCTTTTCACCTCGGTGAACTCACGCCTCCTCTTCTCCACAGCAGGCGAGAAGTCCTCGAAGATGTGTATTCGGCTGCCGGACACAGTAATTTCACCCATGCTTCGTGCCTTCTGCATGATCAGCTGTTTGTCCACATAGTTGTGGAGGCGAATGTAAACGAGCCTCGGTCGGGCCGGTTCTGCTCTCAGCGTGGCGGGGCTGCGATGACAGCTGTCAGTTTTAATCCTGCTGTTCTTCACCGTGAGATCCAGGACTTTAGGAAGCCACGTCTCAAAGAATTCTTTGGCGTTGTCTCCCTCTGTACGTTCGGGTAAGTTGACAATCTTTATATTGTTCCGTCTGGATCTGTTTTCCTGGTCCTCCAGCTTGATGATGACTTCTCGCAGCGGTTCCTCGGTGCGGTCCAATTTGGCTCGTAACTCCGTCACGGTGTCCTCTGTGTCGGATATTCTTTGCTCAGCGTCCTCCACTCTTTTCTCAATCACTTTCACATTTTCACACACCGAGGTGACTGATTTCACTATTTGATCGAGTTTCGTGTCCAAACTTGAGCTAAGTTTAGCAAAAACGCTTTCACTTATCCTTTCAACCAGACTGTCCACATCATCCCTCTCCGTCATTGTGTCAGGCTTACTGGCGTCTTGACTCGGTTGGTTCTTTCGAGTTTTCGCTGGCATATTCCGCTTATTTTCTGGTGACTTTCCCCAAAGTTCACGCAATGACATATCTCTTAACTTTTGTAGTCTTTTTCTGCTTTAATCTATCTTAAATACCAAAATAGGCGTTAATAGCTCGGGAGCTCCACTCCTGCGCTCCTACTCACTCCGCATCACGTGACCCCTCTCATCACTCTCTCTAAAAATGTTTAGTGTTTTAGTGTTGGTGTAACTTTTCATACTTTCATACTACTACTATGCAAAAACTACTATGCAAAAACTCAGGACAGTATTACACTTTTATTATTTCATTTTATGCTTATGTTTATTAAATGTTTAGTGTTTTAGTGTTTAAATGGTTACTGTTGCACCAAGGGACAGAGAGGAATGCAATTTCAATCCTGTGTATGTCCTGTACATATTGTAGTTCTGACAATAAAGTTGACTTTGACTTTGACTTTGACTTAAACAATCAATAAACAAAAAGTTTTACATAAAATTGTTCAAATGTTTTACTCATTTATAAAAGGTTACACTTCTTGATGCTCCATTTTGAGCATACCGTTTATTCCGCCGAACACGTGGCATCAGTCCAATTATGTCCAATGAAGTGGAGAAATCCATAAATTTGCGTCACCACTGACAACCCGGAAATGTGGGCCGGTGTTTTGCCAAAAATGGATTGGCTGCCAAATGGCCACAGGAGCGTGCACGGAAGGACTTGAACAAGATTAACACTTAAAAACAATTATTTGTTTGCTGACATTATAGTAAAAGTGTTCTGAGCTGAACTTTTCCTTAATAAATGAATGAAATTGTCAAATCAGCTGGATTTAAAAAAAAATTGGTAGTGTCGCTGCTTCGGTTCTGTGAAGCGTGCACGTGCGAGGAGCATTTGACATTTCTTAGAACTTTAACAAAAAATATATTTGTTTGCTGACATAGTAAAGCTGTGTCTGAGCTGAACTTTTCTTAATAAATGCACTTTTGACGGTTAAAACATGGCAAAATGAAGCCGACGAAATAAAGCGGCTTTAAAATTACTACACACTCACCCGTCCATAATGATGACACAAACACCTATTTATTTATTTATTTATTTATTTTTATTCAAACCTGTTGAATTCTTCATCCTTTGTGTTGCTGGTGAAGAGTTCTGCCAACTCCTGAGGTAACAGGTAGTTGATGCAGCTCAGAGCACTGCCTCCTCTTCCTCCTCCACGTCCAGCAAACATCCTTCCTTCCTGAACCCCGACAGATGGATTCTTTAGTGACTGAGGTCCACGCTTTATCCATCCAACCGAGGACCTGCTGGAACGCCGTGTGGCGCATCCGTCCTGCCATGAAGCTGTGCCCTCCGTCCACCATCACTCCTCCCAGAGGCGGTGCAGAGCTGCTTTGAAGCTTGGTCAAGCCTCCCAGGATGATGCAGGAATGGAGGGTCAATCATGCTGCAATTTAAAAATAAAATTAAAGTGTTTAAACTTTGATTTTATCTTTAAATTGCAACATGATGTGCGCACATGCTGTCCATCCAGCAGGACTTTTTTTTGCTCTAAAATATCCGTACACAGGTACACCAGTAGTCATCAAAAGCCTAGAGGTCCCTTTAGCGCCCCTAGTGGCCAAAAGTGGTACTGCTGCATTTTTTCAGTCAGAATGAATGGAAACGGTCATATCTCAGCCAAACATTGGTCTAAAACATGGACAAAATCCATAAATACGTCACTTCGTCATAAGTCGCAGGACGTGCAAATTGGGCAAAAACGGTGACTTATATGTCAAAAAATACGGTAAATACATTAAATAAGGGACGAAATGGATTTATAATTCCTTTGTAAATCTGCCCTCAACATTTGAAGTTTTTTTTTTTCTACTTCTTTCAGCTTCTCTCTTCTTCAGGGGTCACCACAGCGAACTAGTTGCACGAAGACTTGACAATTGTTTTTACTCCAGATGTCCTTCTTGACACAACCACAGACCACCGAGCTACTACAGCGCTCTGTGTGGAGCAGAGAACTGATATCTAGCGTTCCTGGGGGAGCAGATGGTGTGGGTTCAGGGCCTTGCTCAAGGGCCCAGAGTAGGGCAGATGAGGGTGGAGACAGGTGTGACCGCTTCACTTATCCCACCCACATTTTTGATGTTGTCGGTACCGGGGCTTGAACCGGCGATCTTCTGATCACAAGCTCACCTTCTTAACCTCTGCACCGCCACTCCCACATGTAAAACATTTAAAATCGAGACTGAAACGAACCTGCTCCATGATGTCCTTGACTTTGTCCTGTTCACAGTCCAGGATGATGCGTCGCTCCTTACGGATCTCCAGGTCCTGAATAAAACAGAAACATGTGACAGGATTAACCCTCGCACCACCTGAGAGGTCATCAAGGTTCATGCTCAATAACCCAAAGTTCAGTCAGGTCATCTGGACAGGTTTTTTTTTATTGTTGAGATGTTTCGTTCTTCATCCAAAGGACTTCATCAGTCTGAGGAGCCACCACAAACTGAGTCCCACAAGCAGCACCCACATAGTGGACCAACCAGTTTGATGGTGATCAGATGGTTTCTGGGGCCCTCCCTCTCCCCCGTCAACTCCTCTGAGGCAGCCATAGAACAGCTGCAGCAAAAGGGTGACGATGACTTCGTTTGATGAAGATGAAACACCAACAAGCTTCAGGGTCAGCTGATCACCAACAACTTCTGGAAGCTGCAGCTCATTTAAAGACAACATATATATTTTATGTTACATTTATGATCATCTTAAGCTTTAATTTATTTAGATTTTTTAGGAACTACACGTGCACTTTAGTTTTTATGGTGGATTTTGTTGATTTATATTTTGTGCAGACATCTAAATAACAGATCATTTTTATTTTTTATTTTTATACTTTGAGACTGTATACTTTACTAAATAAAGTAATTTCAGTCAAATTAACTCTTGTTGTTTTTTTAGTTTTTATATAATACTGCAAAGCAACATGTTAAGTTAATTTTGTCAAATTAATAACTATGATTTCTGTTTTTTTTTTTTTTGTTATATCACAAAATGTATCGTTATTGTCAGGATGCTCTGAAATATCAAAATATAATATTTGAGCTAGAATGAGGATGGCTGTGTTGCCAGGCAACATGGAAATACATGTGTTATTAAACGTGGGATGTCCACCATCGTCAGACCACAAACACAATTTACACAGGTAGTTCTGCGCACGTGAGTGTGTCCTGTCTCACAGCTTCGTTTCATTCCTCACAACAACTTCCTCACACACTGAGGACAGAAGGACATGTATGAAGACAGTAGCACATGTATGAGGACAGCAGGACATGTATGAAGACAGCAGGACATGTATGAAGACAGCAGGACATGTATGAAGACAGCAGGACATGTATGAGGACAGCAGGACATGTATGAAGACAGCAGGACATGTATGAGGACAGCAGGACATGTATGAGGACAGCAGGACATGTATGAGGACAGCAGGACATGTATGAGGACAGCAGGACATGTATGAGGACAGCAGGACATGTATGAGGACAGCAGGACATGTATGAGGACAGCAGGACATGTATGAGGACAGCAGGACATGTATGAGGACAGCAGGACATGTATGAGGACAGCAGGACATGTATGAGGACAGCAGGACATGTATGAGGACAGCAGGACATGTATGAGGACAGCAGGACATGTATGAGGACAGCAGGACATGTATGAGGACAGCAGGACATGTATGAGGACAGCAGGACATGTATGAGGACAGCAGGACATGTATGAGGACAGCAGGACATGTATGAGGACAGCAGGACATGTATGAGGACAGCAGGACATGTATGAGGACAGCAGGACATGTATGAGGACAGCAGGACATGTATGAGGACAGCAGGACATGTATGAGGACAGCAGGACATGTATGAGGACAGCAGGACATGTATGAGGACAGCAGGACATGTATGAGGACAGCAGGACATGTATGAGGACAGCAGGACATGTATGAGGACAGCAGGACATGTATGAGGACAGCAGGACATGTATGAGGACAGCAGGACATGTATGAGGACAGCAGGACATGTATGAGGACAGCAGGACATGTATGAGGACAGCAGGACATGTATGAGGACAGCAGGACATGTATGAGGACAGCAGGACATGTATGAGGACAGCAGGACATGTATGAGGACAGCAGGACATGTATGAGGACAGCAGGACATGTATGAGGACAGCAGGACATGTATGAGGACAGCAGGACATGTATGAGGACAGCAGGACATGTATGAGGACAGCAGGACATGTATGAGGACAGCAGGACATGTATGAGGACAGCAGGACATGTATGAGGACAGCAGGACATGTATGAGGACAGCAGGACATGTATGAGGACAGCAGGACATGTATGAGGACAGCAGGACATGTATGAGGACAGCAGGACATGTATGAGGACAGCAGGACATGTATGAGGACAGCAGGACATGTATGAGGACAGTAGGACATGTATGAAGACAGCAGGACATGTATGAGGACAGCAGGACATGTATGAAGACAGTAGGACATGTATGAAGACAGCAGGACATGTATGAGGACAGTAGGACATGTATGAGGACAGTAGGACATGTATGAAGACAGTAGGACATGTATGAAGACAGTAAAGAGATAAGAGAGAGAGAGATAAGAGATAAGAGATTTTTTATTAACATTGCACCAGTAAACCAATACAACGTGATAATGTAAACACAGTCATCCAGAGGAGGACAGAGAATGTTAAGCTGCTGCAATTCAAAACACATGCATGTTCATCAGCGCGGCCATCTCTCATCCGTCCTGGATGAAGAGCAAAACAGATATGGAAAAAGGAAAAACACAGTAGGTATCATTTGTGATATTCAAAAAAAGAATCTATCAAAAGATTGCCTGAGGACACTCCATGATAAAGTCCCAAAAACTCTATCAGCATAAGCACAACCACACGAGACATTGTTGCAGTTTTGACGACATGCAAGGAGATATAGAGTCTGCGAGTAACTTCAGAGAACACAGTTCAGCAGTTATTCAGCTGGGCGTTATCCGAGGCACGCACAGAAATCTCTGGGGGGGAGGGGGGGAGGTCAGCAAGGGCACTTCAGCTCTACGCTCCAGGAGAATAGTTTCCAAACAGGCCTCTTTTCAAGGACGTGTGCAGAAACCAGATTAGATAGTCTTTTTGTTTATTCCAATCCAGACCACAGTGTTCTTTCTCACTGCAGCCTTCCAAGTCCAGACGCTGTTTCAGGGCCAAAATTCCAAATCATATGAGGTTCCGTTCTATGAACCCCCATCCGTGCCCTGTTGGAGCCCGGGCGGCTGTAAACGAGTTCCAAAGCGCCCCGCAGGTCCGCGGTAGTCCACCGACGCACCCAACGTGCGATTGAGCTCATACAACAGCTGGGATGAGGAGCTCACGGCCCGGATCAGAGAATCTTGCTGATCAGGGAGTTTCGCCAGCGCGCTGATAGCCGCCGAAGCTCTCCTCAGCTTCAGGTAGCAGACAGCTCCGCCGATGCCAAAAAACAGAGCAGCTGCCACTAATAGTCCAATAATCCACAAATCTTCCACGTCTTCGACAGTCAAGACGGTCAGACACATAGGCTGCCACTGTCCCCACGAATCCATCATGTATCCAACCGCGTGTGTGTCAGAGGGACAGACAGCTTCTCCTGGCACGGTCCGCTTCGTGGAAAAAATCTTATCTATTGAAGAAACAGCCCAATTTATTAAATCCATCGCAAATTGGTTCGAGTGAGCGCTGAAGAGTCAGACGAGACAAAAAGCAAGCAGGGAGGAGGAAAAACTTAGGGAGGGAAGGAGCAAAAAGATATGCGACTTGCTTTGTCGAGAGCCGGAAGAAGAGGACATGTATGAAGACAGCAGGACATGTATGAGGACAGTAGGACATGTATGAGGACAGCAGGCATGTATGAGACAGCATGATGAGGACAGCAGGGCATGTATGAAGACAGCAGGGCATGCATGAGGACAGTAGCACATGTATGAGGACAGCAGGGCATGTATGAGGACAGTAGCACATGTATGAGGACAGCAGGGCATGTATGAGGACAGCAGGGCATGTATGAGGACAGCAGGGCATGTCAAAGTCAAAGTCAAAGTCAACTTTATTGTCAGAACTGCAATATGTACAGGACATACACAGGACCGAAATTGCGTTTCTCTCAGTCCCTCGGTGCAACAGTAACCATCTAAACACTAAACACTAAAACATTTAATAAACATACAGTATTTTCTGGTGTATAGGTCGCACCTGAGTATAGGTCGCACCATCCAATTATTGCCAAAGAATTGGGAAAAATCCATATATAGGTCGCACCTGAATATAGGTCGCACCCACGTCAAAATGTGGACCGTGTTTAGCTCAGCTGCAAATGTCTCTTCCACAGGAGCGCACAGCAAGGCTTTTAAGAAGATTAACACTTAAAAACAATTAATTGTTTGATAAAAAATTATAGCAAATGTGTGTCTGAGCTGAACTTTTCTTTAATAAATGAATAATTTTAGCAGGATAAACACCTAAAAAATATTTGTTAGCTGACATTATTGTAAGAGTGTGTCTCAGTTTAGTTTTTGTTAATAAAATGATTACAAATCAGCTTATTTTATAAAAAAGCCATATATAGGTCGCACCTGAGTATAGGTCGCAGGCCATGAAAAATTGATAAAAAGGTGCGACCTATACACCGGAAAATACGGTAAGCATAAAATAGTATAAAAGTGTAACACTGTCCTGAGTTTTTTCATAATAGTATAAAAGTATGAAAATTTACACCAACACTGAAACACCAAACACCCCTAAAACACTAAACACCCAATGAACATAAGCATAAAATGAAATAATAAAAGTGTAATACTGTCCTGAGTTTTTGCATAGTAGTATGAAAAGTATAAAAACGTAAATCTATAAAATAAACTGAAGTTTCTAGCGTTGACATTTGCAAAGAGTGGCACAGCAGCATATAAGTTAATGTACACAGTATATGTATGAGGTAGTTGATGTTGGTATAGAGGCAAAGTGGCATATGAAGTAAGGCACATAAGGCACATTTGGCATCCTTAGATAAGGCTAGTCAGAGAATACTGTATATGTATCAGCAGTAGTGTAGATAAAAGTAGTGTAAATGTAAACAGTAGTAATAAATGTAAAGCAGTAGTAATAAATGTAAACAGTATTAATAAATGTAAACAGTGAATGTAAACAGTAGTATGACTATAGGCAGTAATGTAATACAAACATTAGTGCAAATATGAGAAGTAGTGCAAACTGAATGAGCACATGACCGAGAGTTTANAAGTATGAAAATTTACACCAACACTGAAACACCAAACACCCCTAAAACACCAAACACCCAATGAACATAAGCATAAAATGAAATAATAAAAGTGTAATACTGTCCTGAGTTTTTGCATAGTAGTATGAAAAGTATAAAAACGTAAATCTATAAAATAAACTGAAGTTTCTAGCGTTGACATTTGCAAAGAGTGGCACAGCAGCATATAAGTTAATGTACACAGTATATGTATGAGGTAGTTGATGTTGGTATAGAGGCAAAGTGGCATATGAAGTAAGGCACATAAGGCACATTTGGCATCCTTAGATAAGGCTAGTCAGAGAATACTGTATATGTATCTGCAGTAGTGTAGATAAAAGTAGTGTAAATGTAAACAGTAGTAATAAATGTAAAGCAGTAGTAATAAATGTAAACAGTATTAATAAATGTAAACAGTGAATGTAAACAGTAGTATGACTATAGGCAGTAATGTAATACAAACATTAGTGCAAATATGAGAAGTAGTGCAAACTGAATGAGCACATGACCGAGAGTTTAGTGAATAACCCGTTTGATGACACAGAGTCCAGTGTTAAAAACTTTGTGTTGTGTGGTAATGTGTGAGAAAGTTGAGGACAGTAGGACATGTATGAAGACAGCAGGACATGTATGAAGACAGCAGGACATGTATGAAGACAGCAGGACATGTATGAAGACAGCAGGACATGTATGAAGACAGCAGGACATGTATGAAGACAGCAGGACATGTATGAAGACAGCAGGACATGTATGAGGACAGCAGGACATGTATGAGGACAGCAGGACATGTATGAGGACAGCAGGACATGTATGAAGACAGCAGGACATGTATGAGGACAGCAGGACATGTATGAGGACAGCAGGACATGTATGAGGACAGCAGGACATGTATGAGGACAGCAGGACATGTATGAGGACAGCAGGACATGTATGAGGACAGCAGGACATGTATGAGGACAGCAGGACATGTATGAGGACAGCAGGACATGTATGAGGACAGCAGGACATGTATGAGGACAGCAGGACATGTATGAGGACAGCAGGACATGTATGAGGACAGCAGGACATGTATGAGGACAGCAGGACATGTATGAGGACAGCAGGACATGTATGAGGACAGCAGGACATGTATGAGGACAGCAGGACATGTATGAGGACAGCAGGACATGTATGAGGACAGCAGGACATGTATGAGGACAGCAGGACATGTATGAGGACAGCAGGACATGTATGAAGTATGAGGACAGTAGGACATGTATGAGGACAGCAGGACATGTATGAGGACAGCTGGACATGTATGAAGACCGGAGGACATGTATGAGGACAGCAGGACATGTACGAGGACAGTAGGACATGTATGAAGACAGTAGGACATGTATGAAGACAGCAGGACATGTATAAGGACAGCAGGACATGTATGAGGACAGTAGGACATGTATGAGGACAGTAGGACAAGTATGAGGACAGCAGGACATGTATGAGGACAGCAGGACATGTATGAGGACAGCAGGACATGTATGAGGACAGCAGGACATGTATGAGGACAGCAGGACATGTATGAGGACAGCAGGACATGTATGAGGACAGCAGGACATGTATGAGGACAGAGGACATGTATGAGGACAGTAGGACATGTATGAGGACAGCAGGACATGTATGAGGACAGCAGGACATGTATGAGGACAGCAGGACATGTATGAGGACAGCAGGACATGTATGAGGACAGCAGGACATGTATGAGGACAGCAGGACATGTATGAGGACAGCAGGACATGTATGAGGACAGCAGGACATGTATGAGGACAGCAGGACATGTATGAGGACAGCAGGACATGTATGAGGACAACAGGACATGTATGAGGACAGCAGGGCATATATGAGGACAACAGGACATGTATGAGGACAGCAGGGCATGTATGAGGACAGCAGGGCATGTATGAGGACAGCAGGGCATGTATGAGGACAACAGGACATGTATGAGGACAACAGGACATGTATGAGGGCAGTCGGACATGTATGAGGACATCAGGACCTTTATGAGGGCAGTAGAACATGTATGAGGACAGTAGCACATGTATGAGGACAGCAGGGCATGTATGAGGACAGCAGGACATGTATGAGGGCAGTAGAACATGTATGAGGGCAGTAGCACATGTATGAGGACAGCAGGGCATGTATGAGGACAACAGGACATGTATGAGGGTAGTAGAAAATGTATGAGGGCAGTAGCACATGTATGAGGACAGTAGGACATGTATGAGGGCAACAGGACATGTATGAGGGCAATAGAACATGTATGAGTGCAGTAGCACATGTATGAGGACTTGTATGAGGACAGTAGGACATGTATGAGGGCAGTAGGACATGTATGAGGACAGCAGGACATGTGTGAGGGCAGTAGCACATGTGTGAGGGCAGTAGCACATGTATGAGGACAGTAGGACATGTATGAGTACAGCAGGACATGTATGAGGACAGCAGGACATGTATGAGGACAGCAGGACATGTATGAGGACAGTAGGACATGTATGAGGACAGTAGGACATGTATGAGGACAGCAGGACATGTATGAGGACAGCAGGACATGTATGAGGACAGCAGGACATGTATGAGGACAGCAGGACATGTATGAAGACAGCAGGACATGTATGAGGACAGCAGGACATGTATGAGGACAGCAGGACATGTATGAGGACAGCAGGACATGTATGAAGACAGCAGGACATGTATGAGGACAGCAGGACATGTATGAGGACAGCAGGACATGTATGAGGACAGCAGGACATGTATGAGGACAGCAGGACATGTATGAGGACAGCAGGACATGTATGAAGACAGCAGGACATGTATGATGACTGCAGGACATGTATGAGGACAGTAGGGCATGTATGATGACAGTAGGACATGTATGAGGACAGCAGGGCATATATGAGGACAACAGGACATGTATGAGGACAGCAGGGCATGTATGAGGACAACAGGACATGTATGAGGGTAGTAGAAAATGTATGAGGGCAGTAGCACATGTATGAGGACAGTAGGACATGTATGAGGGCAACAGGACATGTATGAGGACAGCAGGACATGTATGAGGACAGCAGGACATGTATGAGGACATGTATGAGGACAGCAGGACATGTATGAGGACAGCAGGACATGTATGAGGACAGCAGGACATGTATGAGGACAGCAGGACATGTATGAGGACAGCAGGACATGTATGAGGACAGCAGGACATGTATGAGGACAGCAGGACATGTATGAGGACAGCAGGACATGTATGAGGACAGCAGGACATGTATGAGGACAGCAGGACATGTATGAGGACAGTAGGACATGTATGAGGACAGCAGGACATGTATGAGGACAGCAGGACATGTATGAGGACAGCAGGACATGTATGAGGACAGCAGGACATGTATGAGGACAGCAGGACATGTATGAAGACAGCAGGACATGTATGAGGACAGTAGGACATGTATGAGGACAGTAGCACATGTATGAGGACAGTAGAACATTTATGAAGACAGTAGCACATGTATGAGGACAGCAGGGCATGTATGAGGACAGTAGCACATGTATGAGGACAGTAGCACATGTATGAGGACAGTAGCACATGTATGAGGACAGTAGAACATTTATGAGGACAGTAGCACATGTATGAGGACAGCAGGGCATGTATGAGGACAGCAGGGCATGTATGAGGACAGCAGGACATGTATGAGGACAGCAGGACATGTATGAGGACAGTAGCACATGTATGAAGACAGTAGCACATGTATGAGGACAGTAGAACATTTATGAAGACAGTAGCACATGTATGAGGACAGCAGGGCATGTATGAGGACAGCAGGGCATGTATGAAGACAGCAGGGCATGTATGAGGACAGTAGAACATGTATGAGGACAGCAGGGCATGTATGAGGACAGCAGGGCATGTATGAGGACAGCAGGGCATGTATGAGGACATTAGAACATGTATGAGGACAGCAGGGCATGTATGAGGACAGTAGCACATGTATGAAGACAGTAGCACATGTATGAGGACAGTAGAACATTTATGAAGACAGTAGCACATGTATGAGGACAGCAGGGCATGTATGAGGACAGTAGAACATGTATGAGGGCAGTAGCACATGTATGAGGGCAGCAGGACATGTATGAGGGCAGTAGCACATGTATGAGGACAGCAGGACATGTATGAGGACAACAGGACATGTAAGAGGGCAGTAGAACATGTATGAGGACATTAGGACATGTATGATGACAACAGGACATGTATGAGGGCAGTAGGACATGTATGTATCAGATTCTGCCAACAAGGAGTGTTGAACCCATATGCAAGAAGATGACAGGAGGCTCAGGAAAAATCCAAAAAGTCTTTATTTTACAAAAATAAAACTAAAGGCTGTGGGCAGCAAGCTCACTAAATACTGAGACTGAGACTAAAGACTGAGACTAAAGACAAGGAACGGAGGGCAGAAACATGACACCATTAAGGACAATCCAGAGACAACTGACAAGACAGAGAGAGCTGATTATATACTACATAGGCAGGGCATGACACAGGTGAAGAGAATCTGGCTAATTGGAGCAGGACTGAACACTGAGCAGGACTAAACTAAACACAAACTGATGCATGAACAATAACTAAACTGAGGCGGGTCAAATAATTAAATTAAACATGTAAGACTAAACTGGAGCAGGGCAAAATTAAGCTGAGACTGAGAATTAATACTAAGCTGAGACACAAGCAGGGACAACACAGAGACACCAGACAACTAGGGGACAACAATGACAGTATGAGGACAGCAGGGCATGTATGAGGACAATAGGACATGTATGAGAGCAGTAGAACATGTATGAGGACAGTAGCACATGTATGAGGACAGTAGAACATTTATGAAGACAGTAGCACATGTATGAGGACAGCAGGGCATGTATGAGGACAGTAGGACATGTATGAGGACAGTAGCACATGTATGAGGACAGTAGAACATTTATGAAGACAGTAGCACATGTATGAGGACAGCAGGGCATGTATGAGGACAGTAGCACATGTATGAGGACATTAGCACATGTATGAGGACAGTAGCACATGTATGAGGACAGTAGAACATTTATGAGGACTGTAGCACATGTATGAGGACAGCAGGGCATGTATGAGGACAGCAGGGCATGTATGAGGACAGCAGGACATGTATGAGGACAGCAGGACATGTATGAGGACAGTAGCACATGTATGAGGACAGTAGAACATTTATGAAGACAGTAGCACATGTATGAGGACAGCAGGGCATGTATGAGGACAGTAGCACATGTATGAGGACAGTAGCACATGTATGAGGACAGTAGCACATGTATGAGGACAGTAGAACATTTATGAGGACAGTAGCACATGTATGAGGACAGCAGGGCATGTATGAGGACAGCAGGGCATGTATGAGGACAGCAGGACATGTATGAGGACAGTAGGACATGTATGAGGACAGCAGGACATGTATGAAGACAGCAGGACATGTATGAGGACAGCAGGACATGTATGAGGACAGTAGCACATGTATGAGGACAGTAGAACATTTATGAAGACAGTAGCACATGTATGAGGACAGCAGGGCATGTATGAGGACAGTAGCACATGTATGAGGACAGTAGCACATGTATGAGGACAGTAGCACATGTATGAGGACAGTAGAACATTTATGAGGACAGTAGCACATGTATGAGGACAGCAGGGCATGTATGAGGACAGCAGGGCATGTATGAGGACAGCAGGACATCTATGAGGACAGCAGGACATGTATGAGGACAGTAGCACATGTATGAAGACAGTAGCACATGTATGAGGACAGTAGAACATTTATGAAGACAGTAGCACATGTATGAGGACAGTAGGGCATGTATGAGGACAGTAGGACATGTATGAGGACAGTAGCACATGTATGAAGACAGCAGGATATGTATGAGGGCAGTAGAACATGTATGAGGACAGTAGCACATGTATGAGGACAGTAGAACATTTATGAAGACAGTAGCACATGTATGAGGACAGCAGGGCATGTATGAGGACAGTAGCACATGTATGAGGACAGTAGCACATGTATGAGGACAGTAGCACATTTATGAAGACAGTAGCACATGTATGAGGACAGCAGGGCATGTATGAGGACAGTAGCACATGTATGAGGAAAGCAGGGCATGTATGAGGACAGTAAAACATGTATGAGGACTGTAGGACATGTATGAGGGCAGTAGAACATGTACAGTAGCACATGTATGAGGAATAAAGGCTGAATGAACGAATTCTCATCTGGATTTGAACAGTTTTTAAGCAGCCTGCCAAGAAAACAAGAACCACCTCGTTTTAAGGACAGTTCCATGTTTTGTACGAGAACTTGTCATTTTCAGGTTGTCCATGAAAGACCAACAGCAGGACATGTATGAGGACAGCAGTACCTGGAAGAGGGAGCGGTACGCTTCATCCTTCCTCTCATCCTTCAGGTCTCCCACGTTTATTGCTGTTACAACCCACTTTTTCTCTGCTGCAGTGTCCAGGATGACCTGAAGAGTGGACAAACCTGCGCACACACACACACACACACATACACTGTAATGACATTTGTTACTCTTGTTCGTTTTAGAAAAGGTGAATTTTCAGAAAACATGTTGGGCTGAAGTTTTTAATATTTCAATATTTGTCCATCAACAGGCCAAGCATCATGCAGGGTCACCAGGGAAGGCTTTTATTAAAAAATATTTCATATAAAATGGTCTTTCTTGACTTCATTAAACATAAATACAGTACTTGTTTTTATGAAACATAAAATAGTCTTGAGTTCATTAAACATAAATACTTTTTATAAAAAATAAGGCAATTCATTCATTCATTCAACCTTTATTTAGTCAGGTAAATCTTATTGGGCCTCATGCACGAACCGTTGGTACGCACAGATTTGTTCTTAAACTCTGCGTACGAGTGATTTAGGATCTTTTGTGGCATTCAACAATGTTTTCGTATCCTAAGATTTTTTTCAGATACGAACAAAATTTACGAGTGGTCCCGACCTGTCGTATATTTTACGAGCGTCAGTCTGCTGTCATCCAGACAGAATTTCTCCACTAATAACTTCATATTTCGTTAGTTAGAAAATATTTAGAGTTTGAAAAAGTCACGCACCACAATTGGTCTTGACAATAGGTTCTGTTTGAAGTCGAATTATAATTTTAAATGTAATAATGACTAACGGATTAAAGTATTTAAATTAAAATCAATTTGTTATCAATGCCGTTTTCTTTTTTTTTATAGATATATTTATTTGATTTTTTTCACAAAGAAAAAGACAAAAGAAAAGACACACATACAAACAAAACAAAACAACAACAAAACAAGACAAAAAGCTCAGCATTGCAGTAAAATATAATAAGGGAAATGCATGCTTCAATTACAAGAAAGTCCAGCTCTAAACATCTTTGAATGCTTCAGCTAAGATGGTAGACACGTGTCCCTCAGAGTAATCCAAGAAGGGCTTCCATATACGTCTGAAAATGTCAGTCTTGGAATGAGTAAGGCATGTTAGAAAGTCAAGCGGAATATATTCCAAAATGAGTTTTTTCCATCCAGAAATGGCAGGGGGCTTATCAGAAATCCATTGTAACAAAATATTTTTGCGAGCACAGTAAGTTAGAACATTATACAACTTACTTTTGTTGGAATTTTTAACATGTTTATTTGGTAGACCAAGGAGAAGAGAGACTGGGTCGAGATCGATATCGATTTTGATAATTTTCTTTATCTCAATCAAAATAGATTTCCAGTATATCTGGATCCTGGGACATGACCAAAGACAGTGTGTAAGGCTGCCTTCGTGTATTTTACATTTAGGACACAATGACGAGGATCCTGGTTTAAACTTAGACACTCGATTTGGAGCCAAATGAGCTCTATGTAATAATTTAAGTTGTAATGCCCAAGAACGATTACAAATGGAGATTTTCCCGGCAGAATTCCAAATATTACTCCATGTTTCATCAGTGATCTCGACGTTCAGTTCCTCTCCCCAGGCCTGAGCCAAAGTGGATAAGTGACTCTTATCACATTTCAGTGTTTTATAGCACATACTAAGTGACACTTCACGAGTTCCAAAAAACAAATTTTCAATGCTCGAAACTTCAATGTCCCTGAATAATGTTGTTTCTTTTTTAACAAAATCTCTTAACTGAAAAAAACGAAAGAGGTTATTTTTCGCTATTCCAAACACTTCCATAACTTGATTAAAAGACATAAACACCCCTTCCTTGAAAAGGCAACCAAGAGAGGAAATACCCTTAGCTCCCCATTCTCCAAAGCCTGCATCTAACATACCAGGAAGAAAATCAGGATTCTGAATAAAGGGTATAAGTGGTGATGTTTTCCCAGTTCTTCCCTCGATATGTTGAACCGCCCTCCAAGCCCTAACTGTATTCACAGTAATTGGATTATTACAACATTTATGTACTGTTTTCATAGTTTTGACAAAAATTAGACTTTTAAGAGGACAGTCACATAATGAGGTTTCTATGTCAAGCCACACTGTGGATGGATTCTCAGATATCCATTTCTGGACATATAATATAAGAGAGCTCAACTGATATTTTTTAATATCCGGAAAAGCTAAGCCTCCCTTGTCTCTTGGTAACTGCAGTGTTGACATTTTTATAAATGCTCTTCTTTTGGCCCATATAAAGGAAGTAAACCAACTTTTTAGTTTTTGAATCCACTTCTGAGTAAATAAAACGGGTATCATCCTAATTGGGTATAATAAGCGAGGGAGAACGTTCATCTTAAGGAGCGAAATTCTGCCCATCCAAGATAGAGGAAGATAGTTCCAGCGTTCAAGGTCTAGTTTAATTTGTGCAAATAGTGGGATAAAGTTGGTTTTAAACATCTGATCAAAAGAAGGTGTTATAAATATACCAA
>JBBPBX010069165.1:0-10135 GCA_038048925.1 Garcialebias charrua
TTTATATATTCCAGGTGTAGTTTATATAGTCCAGGTGTACTTTATATAGTCCAGGTGTACTTTATATAGTCCAGGTGCATTTTAAATAGTCCAGGTGTACTTTATATAGTCCAGGTGTACTTTATATAGTCCAGGTGTATTTTATATAGTCCAGGTGTACTTTATATAGTCCAGGTGTACTTTTTATAGTCCAGGTGTACTTTATATAGTCCAGGGGCCTCATGTATCAACCGTGCGTACGCACAGAAACCTTGCGGAGGTCACTATCCACGCAAAACTCCGTATGTATCAAAACTGAACTGAACGTGGATATGTGCGCATTCTCACGCCAGCCCCATGGCTGGCGTACGCACGTTTCGGTGGTTTTTGTGCCTTTGGCGACACTTACAGGTGATTCTGAAAAACTGAAGCCCCACAATCTGTGGTTGACTTTAAGAGCGGCTTGAAGACCTTTCTTTTCAACCGAGCATACTCTACCTCCTCATGATTCTACTTTTGATCTAGCTGATACTGTTGTTGATTTTAATTGTTTTATTAATTGTTTTATTGACATTTAATTCTGTTGCACCTTGTAGCACTTTGAGATTTTCATTAATGAAAAGTGCGTTATAAATTGAATTCATTATTATTATTATTATTATTATTATTATTATTATTATTAACTGTTCATGATGTGAAAATGATTAATATTCCCACCAAACACACGATTAACAAGTATTACATCCACATGACGCAGTTAAATAAAGGACGCGCAAAGTTGTGCAAAAAATAAATTTAACAGGAACGGATTCATTCAGCCTTACTGGAGGATATAATAAATAGTGTAACACGCAGAGCATTTATTTATAAACAGATATAATTTTCTGATCTAGGATATGGCTTATCAGCCGTTTTCAGAAATAATCATTTTTCAGTTTGGCACTGCTGCGCTCTGGAGCAACACAGGAGCCGTGCATCACGCGTGCACATGCAGAAGCAGCGATCAAACTGTTCCCGAGCTTTCCTGAGGGAGCTGCAGGCCGATCAGGGCAGTCCAGTCCACACAAAGCCGATTCATGTCCAATGGAATGTCTCATCTATATGATTCCAAAGGCTGAGTGGTCGCGCTTTGGAGCGCGCGCGCACCCTCGCCGGTGTTACACGGCAGCTGGAGGTGTTTCATAATCTGCGTTTATTGTAGATTTCTCCAAAATGACACGTGAAAGTACACCATATATAACTTGTAGGAGAGTAAAAGCTTCACAGACAAACAGACTGCGCACAAGGCTGCGGCGCGCGCAGCGTTTGGAGACTCCAACATCACGTCATGTCATGAAAACTCTCCACTGAGACGCACAGACTCGTTTCTTCATATCATCTATTAAATAAACAAAGATCTATGTTCTACCAAACATCTAAGTTCCTCTGTGTTTACAGTAATTATGGTAATAAACTCGTGCGCAAAGTTAATATTTTCACTCAGAATGAATGGATGAGCCGGTTGCGCACCAAAGCAGGGTGCGCGCACACACAAATACCGACACACAATCACTCGTTCTTTGCGTGATAAACACATTTTATTACTATTCTTACTTAGGATTATTTTCCTCACTCATATTATATTAAATTCATTATTTTCCTGAATCTAGAAATGATTTCTGATCGCGCAGGGATCAAACAAACATGTCCTTCACACATGCAGGAAGTAATTTGCATCTGTTTAACATATGTAAATGAAGGCGTGTCAGGGGAGGTGTCTGACGTGCGCTCAGTTCCACGTTAATTGTGATGTACAAAAGGAATGTGCGTGGATTCCGGTGTACGCACAGTTTGATACATCTGGATTTATTTGTGCGTACGCAGTTTTCTGGATTTGACCGTACACAACTTTTCAGTAAGAAATCCACGCAAGTCTTTGTACATGAGCCCCCAGGTGTACTTTATATAGTCCAGGTGCATTTTCTATAGTCCAGGTGTACTTTATATAGTCCAGGTGTACTTTATATAGTCCAGGTGTACTTTATATAGTCCAAGTGTACTTTATATAGTCCAGGTGCATTTTATATAGTCCAGGTGTACTTTATATAGTCCAGGTGCATTTCCTATAGTCCAGGTGCATTTTCTATAGTCCAGGTGCATTTTCTATAGTCCAGGTGTACTTTATATAGTCCAGGTGTACTTTATATAGTCCAGGTGTACTTTATATAGTCCAGGTGTAGTTTATATAGTCCAGGTGTACTTTATAAAGTCCAGGTGTACTTTATATAGTCCAGGTGCATTTTCTATAGTCCAGGTGTACTTTATATAGTCCAGGTGTACTTTATATAGTCCAGGTGCATTTTCTATAGTCCAGGTGTACTTTATATAGTCCAGGTGTACTTTATATAGTCCTGGTGCATTTTCTATAGTCCAGGTGCATTTTCTATAGTCTATGTGTACTTTATATAGTCCAGGTGAACTTTATATAGTCCCAGTGTATTTTATATAGTCCAGGTGTACTTTATATAGTCCAGGTGTACTTTATATAGTCCAGGTGTACTATATATTGTCCAGGTGTACTTTATATAGTCCAGGTGTAGTTTATATAGTCCAGGTGCATTTTCTATAGTCCAGGTGTACTTTATATAGTCCAGGTGTACTTTATATAGTCCAGGTGCATTTTCTATAGTCCAGGTGTACTTTATATAGTCCAGGTGTACTTTATATAGTCCAGGTGCATTTTCTATAGTCCAGGTGCATTTTCTATAGTCTATGTGTACTTTATATAGTCCAGGTGAACTTTATATAGTCCCAGTGTATTTTATATAGTCCAGGTGTACTTTATATAGTCCAGGTGTACTTTATATAGTCCAGGTGTACTATATATTGTCCAGGTGTACTTTATATAGTCCAGGTGTACTTTATATAGTCCAGGTGCATTTTCTATAGTCCAGGTGTACTTTATATAGTCCAGGTGTACTTTATATAGTCCAGGTGTACTTTATATAGTCCAGGTGTACTTTATATAGTCCTGGTGCATTTTCTATAGTCCAGGTGCATTTTCTATAGTCTATGTGTACTTTATATAGTCCAGGTGAACTTTATATAGTCCCAGTGTATTTTATATAGTCCAGGTGTACTTTATATAGTCCAGGTGTACTTTATATAGTCCAGGTGTACTATATATTGTCCAGGTGTACTTTATATAGTCCAGGTGTAGTTTATATAGTCCAGGTGTAGTTTCTATAGTCCAGGTGTAGTTTCTATAGTCCAGGTGTAGTTTCTATAGTCCAGGTGTAGTTTCTATAGTCCCGGTGTAGTTTCTATAGTCCAGGTGTATTTTATATAGTCCCGGTGTAGTTTCTATAGTCCCAATGTAGTTTCTATAGTCCAGGTGTACTTTATATAGTCCAGGTGTACTTTATATAGTCCAGGAGTACTTTATATAGTCCAGGTGTACTTTATATAGTCCAGGTGTATTTTATATAGTCCAGGTGTACTTTATATAGTCCAGGTGTACTTTATATAGTCCAGGTGCATTTTCTATAGTCCAGGTGTACTTTATATAGTCCAGGTGTACTTTATATAGTCCAGGTGTATTTTCTATAGTCCAGGTGTACTTTATATAGTCCAGGTGTACTTTATATAGTCCAGGTGTACTTTATATAGTCCAGGTGCATTTTCTATAGTCCAGGTGTACTTTATATAGTCCAGGTGTACTTTATATAGTCCAGGTGCATTTTCTATAGTCCAGGTGCATTTTCTATAGTCCAGGTGTACTTTATATAGTCCAGGTGTACTTTATATAGTCCAGGTGTATTTTATATAGTCCAGGTGCATTTTCTATAGTCCAGGTGTACTTTCTATAGTCCAGGAGTAGTTTATATAGTTCAGGTGTAGTTTCCATAGTCCAGGTGTACTTTATATAGTCCAGGTGTACTTTATATAGTCCAGGTGCATTTTCTATAGTCCAGGTGTACTTTCTATAGTCCAGGAGTAGTTTATATAGTTCAGGTGTAGTTTCTATAGTCCAGGTGTAGTTTCTATAGTCCAGGTGTAGTTTCTATAGTCCAGGTGTAGTTTCTATAGTCCAGGTGTAGTTTCTATAGTCCCGGTGTAGTTTCTATAGTCCAGGTGTATTTTATATAGTCCCGGTGTAGTTTCTATAGTCCCGGTGTAGTTTATATAGTCCAGGTGTACTTTATATAGTCCAGGTGTACTTTATATAGTCCAGGCGTACTTTATATAGTCCCGTTGTATTTTATATAGTCCCGGTGTAGTTTATATAGTCCCGGTGTAGTTTATATAGTACAGGTGTATTTTATATAGTCCCTGTGTAGTTTATATAGTCCCGGTGTAGTTTATATAGCCCAGGTGTAGTTTATATAGTCCCGGTGTAGTTTATATAGTCCCGGTGTAGTTTATATAGTACAGGTGTATTTTATATAGTCCCGGTGTAGTTTCTATAGTCCAGGTGCATTTTATATAGTCCAGGTGTACTTTATATAGTCCAGGTGTACTTTATATAGTCCAGGTGTAGTTTATATAGTCCAGGTGTAGTTTATATATTCCAGGTGTAGTTTATATAGTCCAGGTGTAGTTTATATAGTCCAGGTGCATTTTCTATAGTCCAGGTGTACTTTATATAGTCCAGGTGTACTTTATATAGTGCATGTGTACTTTATATAGTCCAGGTGTACTTTATATAGTCCAAGTTTACTTTATATAATCCCGGTGTAGTTTATATAGTCCAGGTGTACTTTATATAGTCCAAGTGTACTGTATAAAGTCCAGGTGTACTTTATATAGTCCAGGTGTACTTTATATAGTCCAGGTGTAGTTTATATAGTCCAGGTGTACTTTATATAGTCCAGGTGTACTTTATATAGTCCAGGTGCATTTTCTATAGTCCAGGTGCATTTTCTATAGTCCATGTGTACTTTATATAGTCCAGGTGTATTTTATATAGTCCAGGTGTACTTTATATAGTCCAGGTGTACTTTATATAGTCCAGGTGCATTTTCTATAGTCCAGGTGCATTTTCTATAGTCCAGGTGTACTTTATATAGTCCAGGTGTACTTTATATAGTCCAGGTGTATTTTATATAGTCCAGGTGTATTTTATATAGTCCAGGTGTACTTTATATAGTCCAGGTGTACTTTATATAGTCCAGGTGCATTTTCTATAGTCCAGGTGTACTTTATATAGTCCAGGTGTACTTTATATAGTCCAGGTGCATTTTCTATAGTCCAGGTGCATTTTCTATAGTCCAGGTGTACTTTATATAGTCCAGGTGTACTTTATATAGTCCAGGTGTACTTTATATAGTCCAGGTGCATTTTCTATAGTCCAGGTGCATTTTCTATAGTCCAGGTGCATTTTCTATAGTCCAGGTGCATTTTATATAGTCCAGGTGTACTTTATATAGTCCCAGGTGTAGTTTATATAGTCCAGGTGTACTTTATATATTCCAGGTGGACTTTATATAGTCCAGGTGTACTTTATATAGTCCAGGTGCATTTTCTATAGTCCAGGTGCATTTTCTATAGTCCAGGTGCATTTTCTATAGTCCAGGTGCATTTTATATAGTCCAGGTGTACTTTATATAGTCCAGGTGTACTTTATATAGTCCAGGTGCATTTTATATAGTCCAGGTGTACTTTATATAGTCCAGGTGTACTTTATATAGTCCAGGTGCACTTTATATAGTCCAGATGTACTTTATATAGTCCAGGTGTACTTTATATAGTCCAGGTGCATTTTCTATAGTCCAGGTGCATTTTCTATATTCCAGGTGCATTTTCTTTAGTCCAGGTGTAGTTTATATATTCCAGGTGTACTTTATATATTCCAGGTGGACTTTATATAGTCCCAGGTGTAGTTTATATAGTCCAGGTGTACTTTATATATTCCAGGTGGACTTTATATAGTCCAGGTGTACTTTATATAGTCCAGGTGTACTTTATATAGTCCAGGTGCACTTTATATAGTCCAGATGTACTTTATATAGTCCAGGTGTACTTTATATAGTCCAGGTGCATTTTCTATATTCCAGGTGCATTTTCTTTAGTCCAGGTGTAGTTTATATATTCCAGGTGTACTTTATATAGTCCAAGTGTACTGTATAAAGTCCAGGTGTACTTTATATAGTCCAGGTGTACTTTATATAGTCCAGGTGTAGTTTATATAGTCCAGGTGTACTTTATATAGTCCAGGTGCATTTTATATAGTCCAGGTGTACTTTATATAGTCCAGGTGCATTTTCTATAGTCCAGGTGCATTTTCTATAGTCCATGTGTACTTTATATAGTCCAGGTGTATTTTATATAGTCCAGGTGTACTTTATATAGTCCAGGTGTACTTTATATAGTCCAGGTGCATTTTCTATAGTCCAGGTGCATTTTCTATAGTCCAGGTGTACTTTATATAGTCCAGGTGTACTTTATATAGTCCAGGTGTATTTTATATAGTCCAGGTGTATTTTATATAGTCCAGGTGTACTTTATATAGTCCAGGTGTACTTTATATAGTCCAGGTGCATTTTCTATAGTCCAGGTGTACTTTATATAGTCCAGGTGTACTTTATAAGTGCATTTTCTATAGTCCAGGTGCATTTTCTATAGTCCAGGTGTACTTTATATAGTCCAGGTGTACTTTATATAGTCCAGGTGTACTTTATATAGTCCTGGTGCATTTTCTATAGTCCAGGTGCATTTTCTATAGTCCAGGTGTACTTTATATAGTCCAGGTGTACTTTATATAGTCCAGGTGCATTTTCTATAGTCCAGGTGCATTTTCTATATTCCAGGTGCATTTTCTTTAGTCCAGGTGTACTTTATATAGTCCAGGTGTAGTTTATATAGTCCAGGTGTACTTTATATAGTCCAGGTGTACTTTATATAGTCCAGGTGCATTTTCTATAGTCCAGGTGCATTTTCTATAGTCCAGGTGCATTTTATATAGTCCAGGTGTACTTTATATAGTCCAGGTGTACTTTATATAGTCCAGGTGTACTTTATATAGTCCAGGTGTACTTTATATAGTCCAGGTGCATTTTCTATAGTCCAGGTGCATTTTCTATAGTCCAGGTGTACTTTATATAGTCCAGGTGTACTTTATATAGTCCAGGTGTACTTTATATAGTCCAGGTGCATTTTATATAGTCCAGGTGTACTTTATATAGTCCAGGTGTACTTTATATAGTCCAGGTGCACTTTATATAGTCCAGATGTACTTTATATAGTCCAGGTGTACTTTATATAGTCCAGGTGCATTTTCTATAGTCCAGGTGCATTTTCTATATTCCAGGTGCATTTTCTTTAGTCCAGGTGTAGTTTATATATTCCAGGTGTACTTTATATAGTCCCAGGTGCATTTTCTATAGTCCAGGTGCATTTTCTATATTCCAGGTGCATTTTCTTTAGTCCAGGTGTAGTTTATATATTCCAGGTGGACTTTATATAGTCCCAGGTGTAGTTTATATAGTCCAGGTGTACTTTATATAGTCCAGGTGCATTTTCTATAGTCCAGGTGTAGTTTATATATTCCAGGTGTACTTTATATAGTCCAGGTGCATTTTCTTTAGTCCAGGTGTAGTTTATATATTCCAGGTGTACTTTATATAGTCCAGGTGCATTTTCTATAGTCCAGGTGCATTTTCTATATTCCAGGTGCATTTTCTTTAGTCCAGGTGTAGTTTATATATTCCAGGTGGACTTTATATAGTCCCAGGTGTAGTTTATATAGTCCAGGTGTACTTTATATAGTCCAGGTGCATTTTCTATAGTCCAGGTGCATTTTCTATATTCCAGGTGCATTTTCTTTAGTCCAGGTGTAGTTTATATAGTCCAGGTGTACTTTATATATTCCAGGTGGACTTTATATAGTCCAGGTGTACTTTATATAGTCCAGGTGCATTTTCTATAGTCCAGGTGCATTTTCTATAGTCCAGGTGTACTTTATATAGTCCAGGTGTACTTTATATAGTCCAGGTGTACTTTATATAGTCCAGGTGCATTTTATATAGTCCAGGTGTACTTTATATAGTCCAGGTGTACTTTATATAGTCCAGGGGCCTCATGTATCAACCGTGCGTACGCACAGAAACCTTGCGGAGGTCACTATCCACGCAAAACTCTGTATGTATCAAAACTGAACTGAACGTGGATATGTGCGCATTCTCACGCCAGCTCCAGGGCTGGCGTACGCACGTTTCGGTGTTTTTTGTGCCTTTGGCGACACTTACAGGTGATTCTGAAAAACTGAAGCCCCACAATCTGTGGTTGACTTTAAGAGCGGCTTGAAGACCTTTCTTTTCAACCGAGCATACTCTACCTCCTCATGATTCTACTTTTGATCTAGCTGATACTGTTGTTGATTTTAATTGTTTTATTAATTGTTTTATTGACATTTAATTCTGTTGCACCTTGTAGCACTTTGAGATTTTCATTAATGAAAAGTGCGTTATAAATTGAATTCATTATTATTATTATTATTATTATTATTATTATTATTATTATTAACTGTTCATGATGTGAAAATGATTAATATTCCCACCAAACACACGATTAACAAGTATTACATCCACATGACGCAGTTAAATAAAGGACGCGCAAAGTTGTGCAAAAAATAAATTTAACAGGAACGGATTCATTCAGCCTTACTGGAGGATATAATAAATAGTGTAACACGCAGAGCATTTATTTATAAACAGATATAATTTTCTGATCTAGGATATGGCTTATCAGCCGTTTTCAGAAATAATCATTTTTCAGTTTGGCACTGCTGCGCTCTGGAGCAACACAGGAGCCGTGCATCACGCGTGCACATGCAGAAGCAGCGATCAAACTGTTCCACAGGAGCTTTCCTGAGGGAGCTGCAGGCCGATCAGGGCAGTCCAGTCCACACAAAGCCGATTCATGTCCAATGGAATGTCTCATCCATATGATTCCAAAGGCTGAGTGGTCGCGCTTTGGAGCGCGCGCGCACCCTCGCCGGTGTTACACGGCAGCTGGAGGTGTTTCATAATCTGCGTTTATTGTAGATTTCTCCAAAATGACACGTGAAAGTACACCATATATAACTTGTAGGAGAGTAAAAGCTTCACAGACAAACAGACTGCGCACAAGGCTGCGGCGCGCGCAGCGTTTGGAGACTCCAACATCACGTCATGTCATGAAAACTCTCCACTGAGACGCACAGACCCGTTTCTTCATATCATCTATTAAATAAACAAAGATCTATGTCTTGGCCAAGGAGAGCATGCGGTTTTTACCTGGGTGGCAAGATAGTTTGTTTGTGTGGAGCCAGTGTGATAAATAAGGAAACTATAGAAGGCCAACAAAGTTCATGCTCAATAATACAATCCAACAAATTTCAGTCAGGTCGTCTGGACAATTTCTTTTTGTGTTGTGTCTTTCCTTGACTAATGAAGCGTTCTGGATGGAAGGTGAAACGTTCCAGCACAAAAAAATAAACTGTCCAGATGACCTGACTGAAAATTGTTGGAAACTGTAGAGACCTATAATGTCATAATAAAACTCTAGAAGGCATATAATGTAATAAATAATAAAAACAGACGGCGTTTACCGATGGTGTCTGACTCCCGCAGGTCCTAGCAGTGAGGCCCCTGCATCAGAGTACAGGCCACATGATGAGCAGCTGATGATTTAAGAGCCTTTCATGCTGATGAGGCTGCACGTACTGACAGTCTGACAACTCTGCATTTGGCCGTGTATCGTTTCCAATTTGGTATTCAGATTTAATTGTATTAGCAT
Source organism: Garcialebias charrua (assembly GCA_038048925.1). NCBI lineage: Eukaryota > Metazoa > Chordata > Actinopteri > Cyprinodontiformes > Rivulidae > Garcialebias > Garcialebias charrua. The sequence goes on from JBBPBX010069165.1 coordinate 9,736, forward strand.
ACGTGGCGAGGAGCCAGAGAACAGCTTGCGTTTGTATTCACAGCACAGTGGTCAAAATGCAAAACACAGGCTGTCAGGGTTGTAGAACGTTAACGGGCCGGAGAGCTTCAAAAAAATTCACGGAGACGTGACGGGAGCACCAGAGTTCAGGTGAGACTCTCTGTGATGTCATCAATTATAGATTACCTTCAACTGGGCTAAACATCTGCAGCACACAAACTGACAGCTGTGCATTATTCATGAGGCACACACACACACACACACACACACACATACACATACACACAGAGACACACACACAGAGATACACATACACAGAGATACACACACAGAGATACACACACACACACACACATACACACACAGACACACACACAGAGATACACACACAGAGATACAC
>JBBPBX010069167.1:0-18933 GCA_038048925.1 Garcialebias charrua
TAATTTATAATTTTCAACAGGAATATTTCCAGATAATATGAAAGTAGCTAAGGTAGTTCCTCTTTTTAAAAATGGTGATAAATGTGTGTTCAACAATTATAGACCTATATCCTTGTTACCACAGTTTTCAAAAATTCTTGAAAAACTATTTGTAAACAGACTAGATCAATTTATAGATAAACAAAATATTCTAAGCAACAGTCAGTATGGGTTTAGATCAAAAAACTCTACATCAATGGCTCTCATGGAATTAATGGAACAAATAACTACTGCTGTCGATCAAAAACAATATTGTATCAGTATTTTTGTTGATTTAAAAAAAGCATTCGATACTATTGATCACACCATTCTCCTTGAAAAACTGAACAAATATGGTATTAGAGGACCAGCATTACAGTGGGTATCTAGCTACTTAAAAGATAGGAAACAATTTGTACAAATAAATGATGTAAGATCTGACCTCTGTTCAGCTGAAGACCCATCTTTGCTATAAATTTAAAAAATAACAATTGTTTTTACCGTGTTATTCATGTAAAAGTCCTGCCGTGGTAGCTTCCCTCGCTTCCGTAAAAACAGCTCTCGTCTCCTCCTCCCTCCTTCCGGAGCGGGTGAGCTCGCTTCAGTACCCCTCTGAAAGCAGCCCGAAAATCTCAGGAAATCTCGCGCGGCTCCGCTCGGAATAGCCGGTGGGAAAGGATGAAAGGGGGTCTCTGCGACGCACATATGACGTAACATCCGACCCGAGCCGACCGGTGGAAAAGGGGCATTAGAGTACTGGAGGGAGACGGTCGGTAGCGAGTGAACGGCTCCACCGAAGAACGCATTTATACGGCTGGAGCTGCAGGGGGTGGGGCTTGTGACCGCGTGACGAAACGCGGTCACATTTAAACCACGCCTAAAAAATCCTGAAAGAGAAATATGTTTATACACAGTTTGATCTATAACTCCAAAATTAATTGAGCTACAATTTTGAGACTTTTTACTCATTTACAAGATTACAATTATGACATTTATAATGTTTATTGAAGAAAATGTTGAAATTCACTTTAAACGGTCTTTAAATGTTTGCTCTACAGGGAGGATTCTTGCCCAATGTCTTCAAAGCCCTCTCACACAGACCAGCAGAATTCAGAGCCTTCTTCACATACTACAACGAACTGATGAACAAGGAGACAGGTTTGTGTTTTATTATCCCACAGGAAAAGTCTTTGTTCAAGTAACTCAAGAAAAAAGTGCATGTATTTAGAAGCAGAATGACCATAAAGGTCTAGCTCATCTACAGCTGATTAACTTTACATCACTTCACATAAAATGGCCAACACAGCTAATCTTCATTAGCCAACAAAAGTAACTACCGCTAACTTGTTTTTACAGATACTGAGTTGCTTTTTGTTGTAGTGACTGATCGTTTTCTCCATGTTATGCTTTTGAGTGCTAACGCATCTCACGAGATCATTGACCAGGTTCGACCAACATGCCTACATCATGAGATGATTTTGGTGTGAAACTGGCATTAAAGCCAGGAGGGGATATTTCTTCACAAAATGCTAAGTGGTTAAATTATGAAATGATCAGAATATCTTTATTGACCTTGCACCGAGGTACAACGGGAATATGTACGCACAGTCATCCGAAAAAGGTGTACGAAGCTGCAGCTGATTATCAGAGCGGCCATCTTATTCCTTTTGGTAAATGGAGCTTACTTATATAGCGCTTTCCAGCTCCCTTTGAGGGGCCCCAAAGCACTTCACAGTACCAACCATCCACCCATTCATACACACATTCATACACCGGTAGCGGTAGACTGCCATGCAAGGCGCCAACCAGTCCAGGGAGCAACTCGGGGTTAAGTGTCTTGCCCAAGGACACAACGAGGTATCTATTAATCTTAGATATGAAAAGGGGAAGAACCATGAGGGTAGATAGTGGTATTACAAAAAAGATCTTTCACATCTTGTCTATTAGGACACGATTTGAGACATCAGAAAACTACCAGCAAGCACAGTTAAAACAGATTACATATGCATTTGAGGTCGAGGTGGTGAGATAGTCCATGAGCCTTTTCAGATCAGCCACAGTTCTGAGAGGGGGTCCGATAGATGCAGTTGTTGTCCTCGGTTACTCATGACCCAGGAGAAATTTGATAGTCAGCCCATTTCCAAGGCTGGCGGGGAGTCGGATTCAGATAAGCATGATTGTTAATTTTCTTCAGGCAGACAGATTTTTTTTCCTTCAGCCTTGGAGTCCATCTGGACAATCCGATTCCAAAACAGCCTAATTGTGGGAATCTGTTCCACTGATCCCTGAATAGACGGACCCTGGAGAGGAGGGTCCGTCGGATAGTCGAACCTCGGATTCAGGAGGAACAGTGTGGTTTTCGTGCTGGTCGTGGAACACTGGACCAGCTCTACACCCTCAGCAGGGTCCTGGAGGGTACGTGGGAGTTTGCCCAACCAGTTTACATGTGCTTTGTGGACTTGGAAAAGGCATTCGACCGCGTCCCTCGGGGGGTTCTGTGGGGGGTACTCCGGGAGTATGGGGTACCAGGCCCATTGATATGGGCTGTTAGGTCCCTGTACGACCGGTGTCAGAGCTTGGTCCGCATTGCCGGCAGTAAGTCAGGCTCGTTTCCAGTGAGAGTTGGACTCCGCCAAGGTTGCCCTTTGTCACCGATTCTGTTCATAACTTTTATGGACAGAATTTCTAGGCGCAGCCAAGGTGTTGAGAGGATCCGTTTTGGTGGCCTTAGAATCGCTTCTCTGTTTTTTGCAGATGATGTGGTCCTATTGGCTTCATCAGGTCGTGATCTACAGCTTTCGCTGGAGCGGTTTGCAGCCGAGTGTGATGCGGCCGGGATGAGGATCAGTTCCTCCAAATCCGAGGCCATGGTCTTGAGCCGGAAAAGGGTAGAGTGCCCTCTCCAGGTCGGGGAGGAGGTCCTGCCCCAAGTGGAGGAGTTTAAGTATCTCGGGGTCTTGTTCACGAATGAGGGAAAACTGGAGCGTGAGATCGATAGGCGGATAGGTGCAGCATCCGCAGTGAAGCGGGCGCTGTACCGGTCTGTCGTGGTGATAAAACGTTCTAAAAAATATAATAAAACTATGGAGCACTTGTCCAACAACACAAAGACCAGCAGAAATCAGCAGAGGTTCACGCAGCTACGTTGGACGTGATTTAAGCTCGTGACTTCCTCATTTCTGTCAGTGCAGGTCTGGTATGTCTGGAATGCTCCGCCCCCCACTACATGTCCTGTCTCTGCGCTGCGAAGTTCTGTGATTATATGATAATAAAACGTTCTAAAAAATATAATAAAACCATGAATCACTCGTCCAACAACACAAAAACACCCTGAAATCAGCAGAGGTTCACGCAGCCACGTTGGACATGATTTAATTCGCTCGTGAGTCGTGACAAATCCATTTCCTCATTCCTGTGAGTGAAGGATGAAGCGATCACTTGACTTTTGGCAAAAAAACAAAATAAAAGTCCAGCTCTGGGATGAAGAAGGGATATTTAATACATTTGTGTCACATACAAATCAGTCCTGCATCGCTTTGCAATCCTTTGAATGAGAACGTGCGCGGCGCTGGGCTGGGACAGGCGGGGGCGTGGGTTGGGGCGTGACAAACAACTCTGTTTTTATTGGCTGGTCATTGTCCGGGTCACTCTGTGTTTTTAGTGTTTTTATAAATGCTGATAGAGAAGCAAGGGGACTATAGTTTTTTTCAGAGATTACTTTGTCTAACATCAGTCTGTCAGTAGATAGTGACAGAGTGAAGAAATATGTTAAAAATATATTGTTAGAAAAGTTACAGACTGCACTGCAAAGTTACATAGTGCAGCTTTAAACAAAGCACCATTAAAAAATAAACTGTGGCAATCTTGGTAGTTACTTTGCATCATTTCTGTCTGTTTTATTTATCAAAAATAAATAACTATCAGAATAGTTGATGGTTTCCTGAAAACATATTATTTCCCAAATAAACAGACTGACTAATGGGCTTTTTCAGAGGAATGAGGCTGATTTATTCTTAATAATTAAACACTTATGAATATAAACATCTGCAAATCATGTAACAGTCTACATGAGTTAAAGTTCTGGGATTGACTAAAGAGCTTGTTAATACTGATGCCACCATGGTTAATCTTTTGTGTGTGTGTGTGCATGTGTGGGGATGTTATAAATTACAGTATACATATTACTGTAATATATAATTTGTCTGAAATTGTCTAAAATTTTAAATTTAATTTCACTTCATAGAAGGCTATTCTATACTTTAACATCGAATAGTATGATTGATTTATGATGGTAATATAAAGTACAAAATATCCAAGGGAGTGAATACTTTTCAAACACATTGATCAAAAGACTCACAAACTCCTGTCCGTTGTCATTAGCAAAGAACTCCTGCAGTTTCATGCTCCAGTCATGCCGTCGTTTGAGAACCCCGTACTGCAGGAGGGGCTGGCACATGTAGCATCGCCATGGGTCCTGGTACCGAGCGCTGTTAGAAGCTCCGGGGTCAATCAGGATGTCCAGACAGTCCACACAGAAACATCTGGGAGAACAGGCATAAACAGCTGGAGAATCATACTGACAAAGGAGAATCACCACTGGATCTTCCAGATCCACTTGCAGCTAAGTCAAAGATTTCTCCAAAGAAATCTGTTGGGAGAAAAATGTTCTCGCTTTATCTCACTTACTCAAAACGAGCCGCACTCGACGACCAGAGAAGCTTTTTAAACAGTTTTTACTTGCAAGGTCAGATTTTCAGGACAGGTAACACAGATATACAGGAAGTACATGAATGAAGCCCAGTCATGAAAATCTGCCACGGGCTGTGTATGAAACTTGTTTTTATAGACTTATCAGTTCAGCAAAGATCACAGACTCTGAGGAGTCCTTGGAGTAACAGCTGCACGTAGCAGCCTCACCCAGCTCCTCATTCAGCGCTCTCCGCTAACCCAAACATATGGTTCATGGGCAGAGTTAACATTCTCAGCCATAGTAGTTAAAAACATCCATAAACTTTGACCAAACACTCCCTAACAAAGCCTGAACACCTGGACACGGTGTTCAGGTGTCCTGGTGAGATCTGACCTTTGATGTGTTTAACAAAGTCAAAGGTCAGATCTCGCCCTGAATATGTGTGTGTTTGGACATGTCTTTTCGAGTTCTATCCATCCATCCATTATCTTTAACCAGCTTCTTCCTTTTCCTGTCGCAGGGGTCACTGGTGCCCATGTCCAGCAGTCACTGTGCAAGAGGCGGGGGACACACTGGACACGTCTCCAGTCCATCACAGAACCACATAAGAGACAAAGGAGACAAACAACCATTCATTCTCTCACTCACACCTAGGGACAATTTAGAGTTACCAATCAACCAAACATGTGTTATTGTATGTGCAGTGTGTTGTACTGAACTATTATGTACCGGTAAATGCAACATTTTTGTTTTTGCTTCCATTTTTCATGAGCTGAACTCAAAGATCTACGACTTTTTTTTATGTAGACAAAAGGTGTGCAGGTGTTGTGTTTGTGTTCAGTGTTGCATTTCTACTTTTGTTCAGTGTATGTGTCCTGTTTAAAGCTTGTGTTTGTCTTTTAGTGCATTCTTGTTGTGAAGCTACTGGTTGACCATGCAGGTGTCTCCTCTGGGTATGAATAAAGTCCAGACTGTGTGTGTGTGTGTGTGTGTGTGCGTGCGTGCGTGCGTGCGTGCGTGTGTAACCTGCAGCAGTTGGCATTGCCACAGAGCAGAACCTCTCGACCTCCACAGCAGACAGTGCAGTAGGACTGGTAGCCATCATCGTCGTACATGTAGGACATTTCCAGGTACACATCCTGAACACAACACAGATGTGACAGCTTTCACCGCCAGCCCAGCTCTCAGACAGCTTTGGACTCATTTTACTATGATGCCAAAATAAGCCTGCAGAACATGTCTGATAGGAAATTTGATATTGATCCTGATTATTTTTATGGCAAATATGTCTTTCAGCTCATTCGGCTGTTCAGCTGTCAAAAAATGAACCCTCCTGATGTCCTTAGGTCAAAATGACCCAACAAGACAGTTTCAGGAGTTTATGGCTAAAACTTTGGGGTTTTCTAATATTGATACATTCAGACATGAACTTTATTTACAGTTTTTGTCTTTTTCAGATGCATTTCAAATCTTTCAAAAACATCGTGCTTTCATGAGATCCTGTAGAAGAACCGGTACCGGTTCATGAGATCCTGTAGCAGAACCGGTACCGGTTCATGAGATCCTGTAGCAGAACCGGTACCGGTTCATGAGATCCTGTAGCAGAACCGGTACCGGTTCATGAGATCCTGCAGAACCGGTACCGGTTCATGAGATCCTGGAGCAGAACCGGTACCGGTTCATGAGATCCTGGAGCAGAACCGGTACCGGTTCATGAGATCCAGCAGAACCGGTACCGGTTCATGAGATCCTGTAGCAGAACCGGTACCGGTTCATGAGATCCTGTAGCAGAACCGGTACCGGTTCATGAGATCCTGAAGCAGAACCGGTACCGGTTCATGAGATCCTGAAGCAGAACCGGTACCGGTTCATGAGATCCTGGAGCAGAACCGGTACCGGTTCATGAGATCCTGGAGCAGAACCGGTACCGGTTCATGAGATCCTGGAGCAGAACCGGTACCGGTTCATGAGATCCTGGAGCAGAACCGGTACCGGTTCATGAGATCCTGAGCAGAACCGGTACCGGTTCATGAGATCCTGAAGCAGAACCGGTACCGGTTCATGAGATCCTGAAGCAGAACCGGTACCGGTTCATGAGATCCTGAAGCAGAACCGGTACCGGTTCATGAGATCCTGAAGCAGAACCGGTACCGGTTCATGAGATCCTGTAGCAGAACCGGTACCGGTTCATGAGATCCTGGAGCAGAACCGGTACCGGTTCATGAGATCCTGGAGCAGAACCGGTACCGGTTCATGAGACCCTGGAGCAGAACCGGTACCAGTTGTAGCTGCAGAAGTGGAAGTGGTTCCTCGTCGTTCAAACAGAAAGCAGAAGTGATGCAGCGTCTGAAAGTTTAAATTTAAAGAGAGGAAGTGAAGCGGGCTCGGGTCGGCGCCGAAGCTCAGAATGACAGAACATTAAAAATGGCCGCCATGAAGCTCAAAGCAAACATCAGGGGACACGTGAGAGGGACAGGTGAGAGGGACAGGTGAGAGGGAGAGGTGAGAGGGACAGGTGAGAGGGACAGGTGAGGTCAACAGAGCCAAAGGTTGGGTCAGGGTCCACTGATGGACGACCTTTGACACCTCAGGAAGTCCACCGTCAGGCTCAGGAACCAAAAGTCCAAACATGGACTCAGCCCAGAACTTTAACCTGGACCTGCAGAGGACAAGTCCTGTGGACATCAGCTCGTCTGAGACAGACTGAAAGACAGAGGACGAGTCCTGTGGACATCAGCTAGTCTGAGACAGACTGAAAGACAGAGGACAAGTCCTGTGGACATTAGCTCGTCTGAGACGGACTGAAAGACAGAGGACAAGTCCTGTGGACATTAGCTCGTCTGAGACGGACTGAAAGACAGAGGACAAGTCCTGTGGACATTAGCTCATCTGAGACAGACTGAAAGACAGAGGACAAGTCCTGTGGACATTAGCTCGTCTGAGACAGACTGAAAGACAGAGGACAAGTCCTGTGGACATTAGCTCGTCTGAGACGGACTGAAAGACAGAGGACAAGTCCTGTGGACATCAGCTCATCTGAGACAGACTGAAAGACAGAGGACAAGTCCTGTGGACATTAGCTCGTCTGAGACAGACTGAAAGACAGAGGACAAGTCCTGTGGACATCAGCTCATCTGAGACAGACTGAAAGACAGAGGACAAGTCCTGTGGACATTAGCTCGTCTGAGACAGACTGAAAGACAGAGGACAAGTCCTGTGGACATCAGCTCGTCTGAGACAGACTGAAAGACAGAGGACAAGTCCTGTGGACATCAGCTCGTCTGAGACAGACTGAAAGACAGAGGACAAGTCCTGTGGACATCAGCTCGTCTGAGACAGACTGAAAGACAGAGGACAAGTCCTGTGGACATCAGCTCGTCTGAGACAGACTGAAAGACAGAGGACAAGTCCTGTGGACATCAGCTCGTCTGAGACAGACTGAAAGACAGAGGACAAGTCCTGTGGACATCAGCTCGTCTGAGACAGACTGAAAGACAGAGGACAAGTCCTGTGGACATCAGCTCGTCTGAGACGGACTGAAAGACAGAGGACAAGTCCTGTGGACATCAGCTCATCTGAGACAGACTGAAAGACAGAGGACAAGTCCTGTGGACATCAGCTCGTCTGAGACGGACTGAAAGACAGAGGACAAGTCCTGTGGACATCAGCTCGTCTGAGACGGACTGAAAGACAGAGGACAAGTCCTGTGGACATCAGCTCGTCTGAGACGGACTGAAAGACAGAGGACAAGTCCTGTGGACATCAGCTCGTCTGAGAGACTGAAAGACAGAGGACAAGTCCTGTGGACATCAGCTCATCTGAGACGGACTGAAAGACAGAGGACAAGTCCTGTGGACATCAGCTCGTCTGAGACGGACTGAAAGACAGAGGACAAGTCCTGTGGACATCAGCTCATCTGAGACGGACTGAAAGACAGAGGACAAGTCCTGTGGACATCAGCTCGTCTGAGATGGACTGAAAGACAGAGGACAAGTCCTGTGGACATCAGCTCATCTGAGACGGACTGAAAGACAGAGGACAAGTCCTGTGGACATCAGCTTATCTGAGATGGACTGAAAGACAAAGGACAAGTCCTGTGGACATCAGCTCGTCTGAGACAGACTGAAAGACAGAGGACAAGTCCTGTGGACATCAGCTTATCTGAGACAGACTGAAAGACAGAAGACAAGTCCTGTGGACATCAGCACATCTGAGATGGACTGAAAGACATAAGAAAAGTCCTGTGGACATCAGCTCGTCTGAGACAGACTGAAAGACAGAGGACGAGTCCTGTGGACATCAGCTTATCTGAGACAGACTGAAAGACAGAAGACAAGTCCTGTGGACATCAGCTCGTCTGAGACGGACTGAAAGACAGAGGACAAGTCCTGTGGACATCAGCTCATCTGAGACGGACTGAAAGACAGAGAGGACAAGTCCTGTGGACATCAGCACATCCGAGACGGACTGAAAGACATAAGACAAGTCCTGTGGACATCAGCTCGTCTGAGACAGACTGAAAGACAGAGGACAAGTCCTGTGGACATCAGCTCATCTGAGACAGACTGAAAGACAGAAGACAAGTCCTGTGGACATCAGCTCGTCTGAGACAGACTGAAAGACAGAGGACAAGTCCTGTGGACATCAGCTCATCTGAGACGGACTGAAAGACAGAGGACAAGTCCTGTGGACATCAGCTCGTCTGAGACAGACTGAAAGACAGAGGACAAGTCCTGTGGACATCAGCTCGTCTGAGACAGACTGAAAGACAGAGGACAAGTCCTGTGGACATCAGCTCGTCTGAGACAGACTGAAAGACAGAGGACAAGTCCTGTGGACATCAGCTCGTCTGAGACAGACTGAAAGACAGAGGACAAGTCCTGTGGACATCAGCTCGTCTGAGACAGACTGAAAGACAGAGGACAAGTCCTGTGGACATCAGCTCATCTGAGACGGACTGAAAGACAGAGGACAAGTCCTGTGGACATCAGCTCATCTGAGACGGACTGAAAGACAGAGGACAAGTCCTGTGGACATCAGCTCGTCTGAGACGGACTGAAAGACAGAGGACAAGTCCTGTGGACATCAGCTCGTCTGAGACAGACTGAAAGACAGAGGACAAGTCCTGTGGACATCAGCTCGTCTGAGACGGACTGAAAGACAGAGGACAAGTCCTGTGGACATCAGCTCGTCTGAGACAGACTGAAAGACAGAGGACAAGTCCTGTGGACATCAGCTCGTCTGAGACGGACTGAAAGACAGAGGACAAGTCCTGTGGACATCAGCTCGTCTGAGACAGACTGAAAGACAGAGGACAAGTCCTGTGGACATCAGCTCGTCTGAGACAGACTGAAAGACAGAGGACAAGTCCTGTGGACATCAGCTCGTCTGAGACAGACTGAAAGACAGAGGACAAGTCCTGTGGACATCAGCTCATCTGAGACAGACTGAAAGACAGAGGACAAGTCCTGTGGACATCAGCTCGTCTGAGACAGACTGAAAGACAGAGGACAAGTCCTGTGGACATCAGCTCATCTGAGACGGACTGAAAGACAGAGGACAAGTCCTGTGGACATCAGCTCGTCTGAGACGGACTGAAAGACAGAGGACAAGTCCTGTGGACATCAGCTCGTCTGAGACAGACTGAAAGACAGAGGACAAGTCCTGTGGACATCAGCTCATCTGAGACAGACTGAAAGACAGAGGACAAGTCCTGTGGACATCAGCTCATCTGAGACAGACTGAAAGACAGAGGACAAGTCCTGTGGACATCAGCTCGTCTGAGACAGACTGAAAGACAGAGGACAAGTCCTGTGGACATCAGCTCGTCTGAGACAGACTGAAAGACAGAGGACAAGTCCTGTGGACATCAGCTCGTCTGAGACAGACTGAAAGACAGAGGACAAGTCCTGTGGACATCAGCTCATCTGAGACAGACTGAAAGACAGAGGACAAGTCCTGTGGACATCAGCTCATCTGAGACAGACTGAAAGACAGAGGACAAGTCCTGTGGACATCAGCTCATCTGAGACGGACTGAAAGACAGAAGACAAGTCCTGTGGACATCAGCTCATCTGAGACGGACGGAAAGACAGAGGACAAGTCCTGTGGACATCAGCTCGTCTGAGACGGACTGAAAGACAGAGGACAAGTCCTGTGGACATCAGCTCATCTGAGACAGACTGAAAGACAGAGGACAAGTCCTGTGGACATCAGCTCATCTGAGACGGACTGAAAGACAGAAGACAAGTCCGGTGGACATAAGCTCGTCTGAGACAGACTGAAAGACAGAGGACGAGTCCTGTGGACATCAGCTTATCTGAGACGGACTGAAAGACAGAGGACAAGTCCTGTGGACATCAGCTCGTCTGAGACGGACTGAAAGACAGAGGACAAGTCCTGTGGACATCAGCTCGTCTGAGACAGACAGAAAGACAGAAGACAAGTCCTGTGGACATCAGCTCGTCTGAGACAGACTGAAAGACAGAGGACAAGTCCTGTGGACATCAGCTCATCTGAGACAGACTGAAAGACAGAGGACAAGTCCTGTGGACATCTGAGACAGACTGAAAGACAGAGGACAAGTCCTGTGGACATCTGAGACAGACAGAAAGACAGAAGACAAGTCCTGTGGACATCAGCTAATCCGAGACAGACTGAAAGACAGAGGACGAGTCCTGTGGACATCAGCTCATCTGAGACGGACTGAAAGACAGAAGACAAGTCCTGTGGACATCAGCTCGTCTGAGATGGACTGAAAGACAGAAGACAAGTCCTGTGGACATCAGCTTGTCTGAGACAGACTGAAAGACAGAAGACAAGTCCTGTGGACATCAGCTCGTCTGAGACAGACTGAAAGACAGAGGACAAGTCCTGTGGACATCAGCTCATCTGAGACAGACTGAAAGACAAAGGACAAGTCCTGTGGACATCAGCTCGTCTGAGACGGACTGAAAGACAGAGGACAAGTCCTGTGGACATCAGCTCGTCTGAGACGGACTGAAAGACAGAGGACAAGTCCTGTGGACATCAGCTCGTCTGAGACAGACTGAAAGACAGAGGACAAGTCCTGTGGACATCAGCTCGTCTGAGACGGACTGAAAGACAGAGGACAAGTCCTGTGGACATCAGCTCGTCTGAGACGGACTGAAAGACAGAGGACAAGTCCTGTGGACATCAGCTCGTCTGAGACGGACTGAAAGACAGAGGACAAGTCCTGTGGACATCAGCTCGTCTGAGATGGACTGAAAGACAGAGGACAAGTCCTGTGGACATCAGCTCGTCTGAGATGGACTGAAAGACAGAGTATGAGTCCTGTGGACATCAGCTCGTCTGAGACGGACTGAAAGACAGAGGACGAGTCCTGTGGACATCAGCTCGTCTGAGACGGACTGAAAGACAGAGGATGAGTCCTCTGGACATCAACCCGTCTGAGACGGACTGAAAGACAGAGGACAAGTCCTGTGGACATCAGCTCATCTGAGACGGACTGAAAGACAGAGGACATGTCCTGTGGACATCAGCTCATCTGAGATGGACTGAAAGACAGAGGACATGTCCTGTGGACATCAGCTCGTCTGAGACGGACTGAAAGACAGAGGACGAGTCCTCTGGACATCAGCTCATCTGAGATGGACTGAAAGACAGAGGACATGTCCTGTGGACATCAGCTCATCTGAGATGGACTGAAAGACAGAGGACGAGTCCTGTGGACATCAGCTCGTCTGAGACAGACTGAAAGACAGAGGACATGTCCTGTGGACATCAGCTCATCTGAGATGGACTGAAAGACAGAGGACGAGTCCTGTGGACATCAGCTCGTCTGAGACAGACTGAAAGACAGAGGACGAGTCCTCTGGACATCAGCTCATCTGAGATGGACTGAAAGACAGAGGACGAGTCCTCTGGACATCAGCTCGTCTGAGACGGACTGAAAGACAGAGGATGAGTCCTCTGGACATCAACCCGTCTGAGAGAGACTGAAAGACAGAGGACAAGTCCTGTGGACATCAACCCGTCTGAGACAGACTGAAAGACAGAGGACAAGTCCTGTGGACATCAGCTCATCTGAGACAGACTGAAAGACAGAGGACGAGTCCTCTGGACATCAGCTCGTCTGAGACGGACTGAAAGACAGAGGATGAGTCCTCTGGACATCAACCCGTCTGAGACGGACTGAAAGACAGAGGACGAGTCCTCTGGACATCAACCCGTCTGAGACAGACTGAAAGACAGAGGACATGTCCTGTGGACATCAGCTCATCTGAGATGGACTGAAAGACAGAGGACGAGTCCTGTGGACATCAGCTCGTCTGAGACAGACTGAAAGACAGAGGACGAGTCCTCTGGACATCAGCTCATCTGAGATGGACTGAAAGACAGAGGACGAGTCCTCTGGACATCAGCTCGTCTGAGACGGACTGAAAGACAGAGGATGAGTCCTCTGGACATCAACCCGTCTGAGACGGACTGAAAGACAGAGGACGAGTCCTCTGGACATCAACCCGTCTGAGACAGACTGAAAGACAGAGGACAAGTCCTGTGGACATCAGCTCATCTGAGACAGACTGAAAGACAGAGGACGAGTCCTCTGGACATCAGCTCGTCTGAGACGGACTGAAAGACAGAGGATGAGTCCTCTGGACATCAACCCGTCTGAGACGGACTGAAAGACAGAGGACGAGTCCTCTGGACATCAACCTGTCTGAGACAGACTGAAAGACAGAGGACAAGTCCTGTGGACATCAGCTCGTCTGAGACAGACTGAAAGACAGAGGACATGAGTTCTGTTGACTGGAGACAGAAGGAAACAGAATCTGTCTTCAGCAGGACCATGTCAGATTGATTGTACACACTGGACATTGGTCTCTGAAGATCTGGACCATCAGGAGACAGAATACTGAGGGACAGAAAACGAACCAACAGAGTTCTCTGAGGAAACTTTTCCTACATGAGACAACTTTAGTCCAAACTCCTGAAGGTCTTTTTGTCCAACGCAGGACACCGTACCCTTGTCTTTAAGAACGTCTTTTAGGCATCTGGAGTTTTGTTCCCCGCCAGTTGGATCGAGGGGGGTTGTTTGTCTCTAAAGTGGGCGGAGCTTTACTCAAAGTCTGAGTTGCATCGAAACGTTTCGGGAGGGGGAGGGGCTGAGAGGCTAACTAGCTGTTAGCTCCTCAGTCAAATAAACTTTGACCCGTCTGCAGCAGGTAAGACATTTACTGCTCATCACCTCTGAACAGACCCGCCTTCTGACCTGCGTCTGCAGCAGGTAAGATATTTACTGCTCATCACCTCTGAACAGACCCGCCTTCTGACCTGCCACCAGTTGTTTGTCCACTCTGCTCCTGAGTCAGAGACGTATGAGACGTATGAGACGTATGAGACACTGTTTCAACAAACACGTTTTTTATAAAAACTGATAAATACTCAAGTCAAGAAGTATTTGGACTCTTAGTATTTTATCTCGTCTCCAATCTGTCTTCAGGAAACACCACAGCACAATGGCTGCTTGGCCAAAGGTTTTTAAAGGGGACCTCAGATGCATTTTTTAAAATTTTATGTTATGTCTGTGTGCTATCTAGACCCTATTCCTTCAATTTAATGCACAAAATAATTCTTAGATAATCAATTATACCCTTTTTAATTCTGCCATTTTTAACTTTCGTTTTGAACGACCGGTTTCTGATACAAGTTCTGAAGTCCACGCCCTTCAACGATCTGTTTACGCCCTCTGTAACAGCCAGTATCTGTAATGTGTTGTTGTTTTAAAATTAGCTCTTTTTTTATTACTCATTTGACTTACTGTTAGTGCTAGCTTAAGATAACTTACCGAAACCCGTCTGAGCGCGCCGCAATTTGCTGCTCCTTTTAGCATGAGACCACCCGAATCCGAAGCTAATGTTAGCTTGTTCCTCTTCCGGTGTTCGCCAGCTCCGCTCGTTGCACGCGGAGATTTTGGGAGTTATCGCTGTTCCAGTCAAGACAACACAAAGTTCACCAAGTGTCTCCCGTAAATTAATCCGTAAGGAGAAGGTCCTCGCTGCTGCGAGGCTGTACAGTTGAAGCTCCGCTCCATCCGCCAGAAGCAGTGTCCCGTTGCCGCCGGTCCCTATGCCGGGAGTCCGCTCGTTTAATTTTTGCCGGCTGCGCGTTGGGAGCGATCGCAAATACACTAAAAATTGAACTAAAACATAAAAATAACAATTATACTTTATTTATAAAGCCATTTAAAAAACCACAGCTGCAACAAAGTGCTGTACACATGAAATTAATAACATATAAACAAAAGATGAGATGAAATCATGAAAAACAACAGTCATGTGTTTAATACAGAAGTGGGTTGAGCCTAACCAGGGGTTGCTAGGTGAGGGGCTGGACTCAGGTTGTGGTGGGTTGTCCTAGCGCTTGTGACGTCACAAGCGCGATTGACTTCCAGTTTATTTCAAAAACGAACCGTTTTTATCACAGTAAAATAAATCTACTTAGAGTAAATAAACCACTGGGTGCATTTTTTTGGCCTTAGGACTGTTTTTTTATGAAGTAAATACCCAAAGTTGAGTAAAAAAAACATTAAAAAGTGAATTTTGCATCTGTGGTCCTCTTTAATGACGTTGTTGAATCTTTGGACTGTGAGGACCACTGACATGAACTTCACCTGTCCAACCCTCTGATGCTGCACATCATCACATCTTCTGCCACAACATCTCACATGTTGGCTTCTCAGATCACATGGCTGGTTCTCAAACTGTCACTCAGGTCGGAGGCAATGTGTTCGACATAACAGCACTTCATCTAGCTACCTAACGGTCAATAACGCGCATTATCCAAAAACAACCTGGAGACAGTGATTCACGCATTCATTACATCTAGGCTTGATTACTGCAATTCACTTCTGTTTGGCGTCAGTCAAGCCACCATTGCACGATTACAACTGGTTCAGAACGCAGCTGCCCGATTTTTAACCAGCACACGCAAAAGAGAGCACATTACACCAGTCTTGGCCTCCCTTCACTGGCTACCGGTTCATCTTCGAATCCAATTCAAAATTCTCATGTATGTCTACAAATCGCTGAACAGTCTCGCCCCCGCCTATCTCTCGGATCTGATACACCCATATGTCCCTCCACGTGCTTTGAGGTCAGAGGATCAGGTACTCTTAATAGTTCCAGAAACTCGCCTTAAGCGCAGGGGTGACAGGGCGTTCTCTGTAGCAGGCCCAAGACTCTGGAACGAGTTACCGCTGCTCATCAAACAGGCCCCCTCCCTCTCGGTTTTCAAATCCCGGTTAAAAACTCACTACTACTCCATCGCTTTCAATGCCAGCTGATTTGTATTGGATCGTTTGATTTATGATCTGCAATGTTTTTATGTTTTTCGTGTTGTACTTCATTGTCTGTGTTGCCTGTTGCGTGTTTGTTTGTCCAGCACTTTGTGTGGACTTGTTCCTGTTTAAAGTGCTTTATAAATAAAATGGTATGGTATGGTATGGTATGGTAATAACGGTGTGCCACAAGGCTCAGTTTTAGGTCCCACTCTTTTTATAATTTATATGAAGGTAGGTAGATCTAAACATTCCTGGCACATCCTTGTATCTCTACGCTGATGACACTGTTGTTTATTGCCGAGCTAACAGTTGCCAAGGTGTTCCAGCTTCTACAGTCTGCATGTGACATCATCCAGTCCGACTTGTTCCGCCTCAAACTGCTGCTAAATGATGATATAACCAAAGGGATGTTGTTTTCCAACAGAAGGTCGGTGCCAGCAGCTCTTCCTCCTCTCTCATCGTGCATGCTGTTCCTATTGAGTTTGTAGTTTCTTACAAAGACTTGGGAACTTTGGTCGATGCACATCTCTCTTTTCAACCACTTGTGGAAAACGTGATAAAGAAACTGAAATTCAAACTGGGTTTGTTTTTTAACTCTGAACACCAGAAAACATCTTGTAACCTCGACCTTCATACCGACCTCTGACTACGGTGACATTATTTACATGGATGGCCAGCTGCTTGCAGATGTTGGATGTTGTCTATCATGGTGCACTAAGATTCATAACTGGTTGTGATTATCGTACCCACCACTGCACCCTGTATTCACTGGTTAACTGGACATCATTAACTTCACACAGACTCTTCCACTGGTACATTTTCATCTTTAAATCACTTCTTGGTCTGCTGCCCTCATACATCTCCTCCTACATGTCTCTGTGTGAGTGCAGCTACAGCGTGCGCTCTCAGGACATGATTACCTGCAGTGTTCCCTCAGTGAGGACTGAACTTGGAAAAAGGACCTTCTCCTACTCTGCTCCTGCATCTGGAACATCTGGAACACCTGGAACACCTGGCAACAGGAAGTGAAGTTGTCCTCCTTGATTTCTTTAAGGGGTTTCAAACATTTTATGTCAACAGAAACATCAAAGCAGATTTGTTACACCATCTTATTTAACTGCATCTTTACTGTAGTTTATTGTTGTTGTAGTTTATTGTTGTTGTTGTTTATTGTTGTTGTTTATTGTTGACTGTGTTTCATATGTTCTGTCAGGAACAGGTCTCTCCTGTAAATGAGTCCTCGTGGCTCAGTGACACTAACCTGTAGAAATAAAGGTTGAATGAATGACTTTGAGAAGAGGTTCCTTCAAATGTGTTTTAACGGTTGTTTGACCCTTCAGAGCCACCGTACGCAGCATCAGGTCCAGAAGAACGTTTACGGTTTTCAAATAGGAAGCACTTTAAAACAACACGTAAAGATTACAGAGACGCTGGATTCAAACGATAATTCAGATTAAACTGAAACGGTTCACGAGTCAACGAGAAATAAAACGTTTCATTATGGAACAAATAAAAAGACAAATTACTATAAACCGTATAAAATCTTTAATTTAGTGGCGACCACTGCAGCCATCTTGTCGTGGGCTCATTTTCCTGCTGAGCGATGGTTATTCTGAATCAACCAGGAGGTGGATCCAGTTTACGATGAAATTAAACTGGATCAGAATGATCCAGTTTAATTTAATTATGATGGAATCAAACTGGAACATGTTCTGATCCAGTTTACGATGGACTCAAACTGGATCAGAACATGTTTTGATCCAGTTCTGATCCAGTTTGATTTCATCGTAAACTGGATCAGAACATGTTCTGATCCAGTTTACGATGGACTCAAACTGGATCAGAACATGTTTTGATCCAGTTCTGATCCAGTTTGATTTCATCGTAAACTGGATCAGAACATGTTCTGATCCAGTTTACGATGGACTCAAACTGGATCAGAACATGTTTTGATCCAGTTCTGATCCAGTTTGATTTCATCGTAAACTGGATCAGAACATGTTCTGATCCAGTTTACGATGGAATCAAACTGGATCAGAACATGTTCTGCAGGAACAGCTTTCAGATGTGGCTCAGGTTCTGCAGAACTTGCAGAATAATCTGTCAGGTTTCATGATAAAATGACATCATCGGAGTAATGAGGGGGGCCTGGGCCCCTGAACCCAGAGCCCTGGAACCGGCCCTGACAGAACTTCAGAACCAGCAGGTTGACTCATGATCGGATCTTTTTGGTTCCGTTTTCTGCTCAGTACTCAGTGAAACGGAAACGGCTCTCTCTGGTGGTTCCGGGTAAACAATCAGCCGAACCTTCGTCCGAACCGCCTGGTTCTGGTCGGAGAGCAGAACCGAGCCTCGAGCGGATCAGAGCTCGATCCGAACTTCGAGCAACACTTTTTGTTTCCCCAGCAGCAGCAGGAGCTGACATGTCTGCGCAGAGCCAGACCCACCTTGAGACCTCTGACCCGGTTCGGTCCAGATCCGAACCCGCCTCCCTCACCCCCTCACCTGCGTGGATCAGTGATCGGTACGTGTTCCCCCGCGGAGCTCCTGGGGTCTCCTCCTCTACATGCTGTGCTGTGCGCGACCGAACCCGGAAACCGGGCGCGCGCAGCTCCGCGAACCATAAAAGGAGTTGTTTCCTGAGGAGGAAGTGAGGAGCAGCCAATCAGAGAGCAGCTCTCACCTTTTCCCCCAAACATCACATCTTCATTTCATTTAATGACTTCTTTTATTAACTTTCAATAAAGATTTTTAAAAAAATTGCTTTATTACCTTCTCTCACCTTGTTGACGTCACCGTGCAAAAGTTTTCATCACATCTCTTTTTCCCTCCAAAGATGTTCTAAACGGTTTTAATCAGTTTTTTAGGATGTTTTTTTAAGTTTCCAATTTAAATTCAT
>JBBPBX010069168.1:0-10719 GCA_038048925.1 Garcialebias charrua
TTTTTTTTTTAATTCAGCTGATTTGAACATTTCGTTAAGCTCAGAAGCAAGTCTGCTATAAAGTCAGCTAAGAAATATATTTTTTCTCGCAAAGAAATAATTGTTTTACCGTGTTTCCTTGTGAAGATCTTCGTACTCGCTTGCTTCTGTCACCACCATCTTGATTAGGGCTAATGAGGCGCTGACGCGTCGCGTGGTGATGACGCGTATTAAACACCGAAGCGTATTGTTTACATTTTTTTCTTGTTTATTGTTAATAATTGGACAAAGCTTATTAAACACCGGAGCGTATTTTACAACGGCGAATACGGTACACACTTCCCTCAAGGACACATTTTACAAAGTAGCTACATATTGTGCAGGTATAAAGCATACATTTGTATATATTTTAGTGTACATTTATTTTTTTGTTGAAGCTAATTGACAAGCTTTTCGTTTCTTATTACTGTATTCAATATTTTACTGATAGAATAGCCAAGTAGCAACCAGTTTTTTGTGTGATTTGCTATGTCAGTCAAATGTTCAATTTTGGAATAAAGAGGTGGAAATTAAAACATTTTGGTTTTTCGGCTGATTCATCGATTAATTGAAAAATAATCATCTGATTAATCGATTATTGGAAATAACCATTAGTTGCAGCCCAATTGGTGATTGAAACAGATTTAACAGTTCCCAATTATATGAGACAAGCACACAGGCTGAAGTAGTGGAGGAAGGAGAGAAAAGTGGAGAGGCAGAGCAGGAGGGTGCATCTTCTTACACAAGTGAGCATGGTGAGGCAGAAGAGAGGGAAGGAGAGAGAAGGGAAGAAAAACGTAAGCACAGAGAATCTGGCTGGGACCCAAACTGGACTGAAATAACAAAGTTATGCCCATGGCTGTAGGACACCGATCAAGGTGAGAATTAAGCATTACAATTAAATGCAAGGGGATTTATGCAGGGAGATGATTGAGGAAACCTGATCAGTGATACAATATGTGTTTCAGATATGGACCAGCGCAACATGATGATGATGAAATTAGCATCCCAGAATGATGAAGGGGGACAGTTTTACCCATGCTGGAGCCAGCTCGCAGCAATTGCATTAACAGTGCAGTGCCCGTATCATCTGTCAACTGTGAGAGATTTCTCTACAATGAACAGCGTGAGACACTTGGGTAATAGTAAACAGTAAGTCAGTGAAATATGGTTTGGTTTCTCTCATTTACCAAACTTTGACTTGTGTAGGTGAAGACAGACCTGAGGAACTGGCAGCAAGGGGACCACCTGGCAACAGCATGCTACTCAGCATCAATGGGCCCCTCACACCCAGTTCACATATAACAGGGCGTTAGAGCTCTTTTTCAAGAAACCTAGAAAGATAAAATGCTCTCGGCCAGGCTGCAAACTGCCATTAGAGTACTAAAACTGTCATTTCAGTTGTACAGTGTGAAGATATTGAATAAATCTTGTTCAAAACATTCAGTTTGAAATGGTCATAATTAAAATTGTTTTGTCAAATGAATCTACTGAAATTTTATGTTTTAGTAGATTATAACATTTTGCATCTTATGTATAAAGCTCATAATTGTATGTTACCTTCAAACATCCAAATGTACTTTGTCAAAAGAGCTAGCAATTATAATCTCAAGGGAAAATATATTTTTGTCAAACAGAAATTCAGAACAAGTTTAAAGGGAAGATCTACTGTGATACAGGGTGTTGGACTGTGGAATAATTTAAAGTCTGATTTTAAGGAAGCCAAATCGATTCCTGTCTTTAAGAAACGTGTTAAAGTTGATTTGTTGAACAGATATAAATGACTGTATTGAGTATATATATAATTTCTGGTTAAACGAGTTGTTTACTTATTTAGTTGTTATAGAGCACTTAGTTTGTATTAGATGAAAAAAGGAGCAGATTTAATAAGATATTTTCTTCATCTGCTACCTTTCATTTTATGTTTTTTCTTTTCATTTTCATATATTTATGTTATTTGTTGTATTTTTATAAAATGAATAAACTTTAAAAAAAAAAAAGATGTTGTTGCTGTCTACAGTCTTATTACTGGTGTTGTGTTCAATAATACCCCCGCAGGCTGCCCACCACCATGGTTAAAATAAATCCTAGAGAAACCCTGTGTATCATATTGAGATACCCTTTGATTTCTACCTCTAATTGCTACATAAGCTGCATGAATCAAACTATCACAGCTTTGTGCTTCATCAAAGGAACAAAGTGAAGCAGACCTTTCTCCTGTCTGTCTCATGGTCGGTAATCTGGCTGCCCCTTCCAGAGTGGATGGTGGACTTGAGCTTCTCCAGGCTGGTGGCCAGCACTGACCGCTTCTCCTCAGCATGCACGGCAGTATTCAGGGGCTTCACGAGGTGGGGGCTGGGCAGAACAAGATAAAAACAGCACACATATGATCCAACACCTCTTGAGACTGCTCGGTTGCCTACTTGTGACTTCACAAGAAGTCAAGGAACAAAAGCTGGCGTTTATATTGGAGGTCTCCTGTTCAAAGAGCCAATCAAATTTCATCTTTTTCTTTTTACACTTTCAACATCTAACTAGTATGATTAAAAAAAAATATCCTGTGTTAATGGTGCAGTGGGTCAGAGCTATTTATTATTCAAATTTTTCTAAAAATGTAATTTTATCAACACATACACAAAAAAAACATCTTGACGTTCACAAGCAAACCAATTTTTTATATTCTATTTGTGAAATTTCACAAAATGTATTTGTGAAATCAAAAATCTACACTGACATGATCATGAAATGAGAATGTGAAGTTTTATTGTGAACCTCGAGCAAATCCTTTAGAATTCAACATTATATGGACATCAAAACATTTAATTTTAAATAACAGATTGTCCTCTCTTAATGTTTTAGCCGATTGGCCTGAAGAAAAGATTAAAATTATTTTGGTTCATTATCTGGAATGCATCTCTAGTTTAAAGTAGTTTTTTTGTTCTAGTTAGACTCAATATTTACACAACTTTTTTATGTTTAGTTTTTTCAGAACTTTTTTTGTTGCAACAAAACAACTTTCAGTTACTTCTCGCAATGTTAACCATTTAGACATAAAAAAAATTAGACCCAATGGGGAATTGTGTGTCACGAGTTATTCAATTATTTACCTTAATTTGGCAAAAATGAAAATAATAATATTAAAAACAAACGTAAACATTTTATCAGTTATCTTCAATTCCTTCAAAAACAGTGCTCTCTGAACTCTTTTTCAGTATTTTTACTCTGTTTTAGGCTGTTTTGCTCCAACACTTTTAACTACAATATTGCTAATTTTAGCTAGAATTTTTTTCATAGCTTTTAGCTAAACTTTTACTATAGCTACTGTTATTCTATTTTTAGCATTTAGCTATGGTTTTGCTATTTTTAGCTTCAGCAACTATTTTGGTAGCTTTTGTATTTACAGCAGTTCAAGTTGAGCTTTTTTGCCTTTAGCTACTGTTTTGCTAATTCTGCATTTTAGTTATGGTTTTGATACTTTTAGTTTTCACATATGGTCTAATTTTAGTTTTCAGCTACAGTTTTTAAACTTTTAACTCATCTTTTAGCTATTTAGCATTTAGGTACAGTTATGTTATTTTAGCATTCACTTACTGTTCCTATAGTTTTACTTATTTGAACTTTTAGCTAGGGTTTTGCTCTTTTCAGCAGCATAACGGCTGGTCGTTCAATCCCTGGTTGGACCTGGGGTCTTTCTGTGTGGAGTTTGTATGTTCTTCTCGTGCTTGCATGGGTTTCCTCCGGGTACTCCAGTTTCCTCCCACAGACCAAAAACATACATGATGTTAGTCTGCCTTCAGGCTCAGGCCTCCCCTTGAAAAAGAGATCTGTGATCTCAATGGGATTTGCCTGGTTAAACAAAGGTTACCATACTTTCCGGCCTTTAAGTCGCTCCACCCCATAAGTCGCATTGGTCAAATTATGTCCAGTAAATTGGAAAAAATCCATAAACGTGTTGCACCTCCGTATACGACACATATGCATCACCGCTGACGCGTCGCGTATGTAACGCGTCACCGCAAATGGCCACAGGAGCGTGCACGGTAGGACTTTAACAAGATTGCCACTTAAAAACAATTATTTGTTTGCTGAAAATTATAGCAAAGATGTGTCTGAGCTGAACTTTTCCTTACTAAATGCATGTAATGGTCAAATCAGCTGAATTAAAAAAAATAGTTTCGCTATTTCGGCAGCGAGCGGATACGCTTCATTTCCTTAAAATTTAACAATACAGTATAAACAACTAAAAATATATGCTGACATTATAGTAAAAGTGTTTCTGAGCTTAACTTTTCCTTAATAAATTCACGTAATCATCAAATCAGCTGGATTTAAATTGTTTCACTTTGACTGTCTTCCAAACGGTCGCACGTGCTGCGAAAATAAATTATAAATAAATCTAATTTTTGCTCAAACATCTCCTAAATAACGTTTTAAATGTCCATCCAGTGATTACTTTCTGTAAGTTTCATCAAAATCTGAAAGCTATGCACTATAACTCATGTTCCCTGAAGGAAGGGAACAAGGTGCAACATACTTGCTATGGGAATTGCGCCCCCGCGCGATTACCTGAAGGAATATACTCACGCCTTTACGGCTAGGGGCGTCACCGCCGCGCCAGAGGCCCCGCCCTCTGGGTACTTAAGCGGCTTGCGCCCCTCCATCTTTCTCCAAAATTGCACTTCACCGAGCTTTCAGCATTGAAAGGGCCAGATATGTTGCACCTCGTTCCCTTCCTTCAGGGAACATGAGTTATGGTGCATAACTTTCAGTCCTTTTCAGTCTGGTCTCTCGGTGCAACATACTTGCTATGGGAACGTAATCCATTCACGCCCTTGAAATGCTCAGCAAAGTGCATGCGAGAACATCCGTCCTAAAGGACAGGCAGCTCCCAGCTGCTTTCTGTAGGGAACGCAGAAAGCACATGCTAAGAGGAAAAAATGCTTAATGTAAAGAACATCAACGTGATGTCTCCATTGAGCATATATATATATATTTACAACACCAACTAGAGACAGCTTAAGCGTGCTCCATCAGTGTGGATACTTATCATCCCCTTTTCCCATTGGAACATCCTGAGAAAAAGGAGGAAAAAAATGGACCCACCACGTCACAGGAAATAAGTTGACAAGTGTGGAGGTAGGCAACCCAGGCCAAGCAAAGGGTAACCTCCCAGGTCCTTATTAGCAAAAACTTTCCTTGTTTTTGTGTGTTTTTTTGTAGGGCACAACAAACCAGTGGAGCCCATCCTGATGTTGGAGATCAGTTAGGGAGAGGGGAAACCCCTCCAACAGACATATCCTAAGTAAAAACATAAACACCAAGGGATATCCTTGTGAATGTTGTTACTGTTAGTTTTGGGACAAAGCAACCAAAGCCCTAGGCTCTCAGCAAGTTCCCTTCAGAGGCCAGGCTGAAAGTTGCCATAACTCTGGACGTGGGTGTAGAAGCTGTCCACGTGCCTGAGTCAGCAGGTCCCTGTGAGAGGGCAATTGCCATGGTGTCCCTGATAACATTGAGATCAACTCCGGGAACCACGTTTTCTGTGGCCATCTGGGACCTATGAGAATCAGGGAGAGGGCTCCCTGGCGTACTCGTTCCAATGTCGCCCCGATCAGAGGGACAGGTGGAAAGGTATAGTAGAGCTCCCCTGCAGGCCAATCATGTGCCAGAGCATCCATCCCCAATGGAGCGTCTGCTTCCCTCAAGGAGAAGTAGAGGTCACAGTGTGAGCTAGCCCTGCAAGCGAACAAGTCCACAGAGGCTCTCCCAAATCGTGACCAGACCTGTTCCACAATCCGTGGGTTCAGGCTCCATTCTGATGCCAAAAGAGGTCCTCTTGAAAGGGCGTCCGCTCCATAATTTAGTTCACCAGGGACATGAGTCACCCTAAGTGACAAGATTCTTGGAGCACACCATGTAAGCATCCTTTGCGCCAGTTCAAGAAGGGCCCAGGACCTTGTCCCTCCCTCTCTGTTGATGAAGGACACTGTGGTCCTGTTATCTGATTTCACCAGGATATGTTGTCCAGCAATCAGACCTTTGTTGAATAAGTATGTTAATGACAGGAATACGGCCAGCAACTCCAGGAAGTTGATATGTAATCTCGATTCCTGTTCATTCCAAAGGCCGCGGGCGTTCTGATTTCTGCAGATCGCCCCCCATCCTGTTTTTGAGGCATCCGTCGTGATGACCACATGAGATGACACCCTTCCCAGTGAGACCCCTTCTGTGAAAATGGACAAATCTCTCCAGGGTTCCAGGGCCTTCAGGTACTCTGAATCTATCCTAACCTTTCCTGTCTGATTAGGTAGATAGGGTTGTAATTGTTGGTTTAGCCATAGCTGTATGGGCCCCATTTTCAGTAATGCGTGTGGCACACAGGGAATGGCTGCCGCCAAGAGGCCTAAAAGGCGTTGGCAGATTTTCACAGGGACCCGTTGGTCCAGTTTAAATCTTTCCAGGCAAGGGCGAATGGAGGAAACTCGTTCCTTCGAGAGCCATGGTCTGTATCGGACAGTGTCGATCTGTACTCCTAGAAATACGGTAACCCGTGATGGAGTCAAATCTCTTTTTTGTAGGTTTATGACAAAACCGAGTCTCCAGGTGAGAAATCACCTTATAGGAGTGTGACTGGGCCTGCTTTCTGCTTTCAGCCAGAATCAGCAGGTCATCAAAGTAATTCATGACCCTAAGTCCTTGATTCCTAAGAGGGTTCAGGGCTGCATCCAGACATTTAGTAAATGTACGCGGAGCAGTCTTTAAACCGAAGGGTAAAGCTTTGAATTCATAAGCGTTTCCCTCGAAGGCAAAGCGGATGAACTTTCTGTGTTTCCTCCACACGCCTATATAGAAATAGGCATCTTTTAAATCCACTGTACACGCGTGGTCTCCAGGTCTCACAGACTGGAGAACTTGCCTCAGTGTAAGCATTTTGAGCTTAAATGTTTTAATCCTCTTGTTGAGAGTCCTGAGATCCAGAATCGGTCTCAGGGAATGATCCTTTTTTGGCACCAGGAAGTATTTGCTGTAGTGACCAGAGCGTAGCTTGCGTCCTGAGACCAAACTAATCACTCCCTTTTGTAGCATCGTTGAAACTTCCTCCCTCAGCACGTGTGCGCGTGTGGGGTTTATCTTAGACTGCAGCACCCCTGAGAAACGGGGTAGTCTTTTTGAGAACTGCAACTTGAGCCCGTGACATATCGTTGTCATGACCCAATCATTTGGTAGACATGCCTTCCAGGCCTGCGCATGCGCGCTGAGCCTGGAGGACATGTTGGATTGCTGCTCGTCGTGTTTTAGCACCAGAGGGGTGACCTTTGACCTCTCTTGCGCTCTCTTGAGCAGGCTGGTCGGCCCGACAGGAGATATCGCGAGGTCTGACCGTGTCTGGCAGAGCTCGTGTATCTCGCTGCGGTTCATAGTTTGACCACATGGTTTGTTTATAAAAAAAGGGACTCGAGTCAAGAACCAGGGTAGTTTGTGCTTTGGTACTTTTATTTTCGTACATGTCTGAANCGGTTTTTGAGGCGTCAGTCGTGATGACCACACGAGATGACACCCTTCCCAGTGAGACCCCTTCCGTGTAAGGTTGATCTTAGACTGCAGCACCCCTGTGAAACGGGGCGGTCTTTTCGAGAACTGCAACTTGAACCCGTGACATATCGTTGTGATGACCCAATCATTTGGTAGACACGCCTTCAAGGCCTGTGCATGCGCGCTGAGCCTGGAGGGCATGTTGAATTGCTGCTCGTCGTGTTTTAGCGCCGGAGGGGTGATCTTTGACCTCTCTTGCACTCTCTTGAGCAGGCTAGTTGGCCCTACAGAAGATATTGTGAGGTCTGACCGTCTCTGGCAGAGCTCGTGTATCTCGCTGCGGTTCATAGTTTGACCACATGGGTTGTTTATAAAAATGGGACTCGAGTCAAGAACCAGGGTAGTTTGTGCTTTGGTACTTTTATTTTTGTACATGTCTGAAACAGTGTTTGTTTTGTTTACACATGCAATAGTCGAGTCATGTTTGGTACGCGTACACATGCCACTCACTCCTCGTAGTTTTTTACAAGGGGAGACTGGGCTCACGAAGTTAGGTTCCCGTACCACGTGGACGGGCAAACCTGTAAAATTATCAGTTCGTCTTGTATGATTAGGTCCGAGTCTGCTTTCCACATGGGGTCACCGACGAGGTCCTCGGCCGGTACTGGAAAGCTTCACCGACACCAGCGGGTCTCTACCGTGTGAGGCCACGTGGGTCTCCCTTTGGGGGTGCAAAGTTTTTCCTTGGCAATTCCTCGCGGAGGGCTTCCGCCTGTTTGCGTCTTTGTTTCTGTTTGGCCTGGACGCGTTCCAGGGCTCCCCCGAAAAGTCCCGTTGACTCAATGGGGTGCTGGAGGAACCTCTGGTTTTACGGGAGGTCTGACAGTGTTAGCCAAAGATGGCGCTGGGCGACAACTATTTCTGCCATTGCCTTGCCTTGGGAAATGGCTATTGTCCCCATCATGCAGAGCACGAGGTCCGAGGCACGGTGGGCCTCCTCCATGGCTTCCGTTGCGGTCTGCTAATCTTTTGTTACCTGGATATCTTGCAGTTTTTCTGCCAGGTACGCCTGCACCATGGTCGATGCATTCATTGCGCGAGCCGCGAGGCCCTGGGCCTTGTAGCATTTCTCGAGTTGTTTCTCCGAAGCGCGGCAGGCCCTGCTGGGTAGCGCTGGTTTCGTCCCCGTGGCTGTGGGGCCAGATGAGCCGCCAGAGTTTCCTCTATCAGGGGTGCGTTGGCGAGGCCTGCTGTCTCCATTCCCGCGATGTCAAGGAGTCGGGATAATGGCAGCATGATGGGAGCTCCGGGTTCCACCCAGGAGCGTTTAAGCTCCATGAGGAAGTCCGGAAAAATGGTCATTTTCTGCAACGTTGTCAGCTGCTTTGCATAGAAGTAGCTTCCCTCTAGCCTCATAGCCTGTTGGCGAGGCGTGGGGTCTGGCCACGTGACCTGCAGGGCATCCGCCGCTCTATGACCCATGTCGAACAGAGCAGGTACTGACAAGTCCGGTTCCAGAAGGATTTGCGCCAGGTTCTGGGAGGAATCCATAGTTTCTCCTTTGTGACCATATTCGGCGTCTTGGTCAGACACTTCAGGCGTCGAGTCCTCGGCGGCAACTGAGGAGTCCGACATGTTGTCCTCTCCGACTCGGCCGTTGCATTCCAGGTCCACGTTTTCGGGCTCCGGTTCAGGAGCGAGCACTTTAGTGCGACGTGCGACCTTCAGCGCCGTGTTTCTAGCCATGGATTTGGCCAACGCGTCAGCCCGTCGTTTCCTCACTACTGCCGACATTCGACGGCAGTGAGAGCAGGAGTCGGGGAATTCCAGCGCTTTCCTCGCGTGCAGAATCCCTAGGCAGACAGGACAGGCCTCGTGGGTGTCCGTCGCCGAGAGGGAGTAGCCGCAGCCGCTGGGGCATGGGCGCGAGCGAGGACTCGTCGTCTGGTTTTCCTCCTCCTTGTCCTCCGTTTTCCCTTCTCGGGAGCCATGTCCGGCGAGAAGCGTCGAAGTTGTTCCTAGTTTTCTTTTGTTTGAAGCCGTCTTCTCCGTCGTCTTGCTTTCGCTGGTTAGCCTGCTAATGATTAGCAGGAGGTTGTGACGCAGTTAGCGCCGTCGAGCGAAAAGCTGCGGAAAAGAAGAAAACTTCGAAGGTGAGTAGAAAAACGCTGGACTAGCTTTCGCCAGCCCAGCAATACGCAGGAAAATTTCTCTGTACGCTCAGTGTAGGGAGCAAGCTCACCTCAGTCGAGCGATGCGACAACAGAGAAGTCCCACGAAGTTCAGGTGTTAAGCGAGGTGAAGGGCAAAAAAGAGAAAGATGGAGGGGCGCAAGCCGCTTAAGTACCCAGAGGGCGGGGCCTCTGGCGCGGCGGTGACGCCCCTAGCCGTAAAGGCGTGAGTATATTCCTTCAGGTAATCGCGTGGGGGCGCAATTCCTATAGCAAGTATGTTGCACCGAGAGACCAGACTGAAAGGGAACAGATCAGTAGCATGAGGGTTAAGGTTCGATATGTCGTGTTGTAGAAGGAGTTAAGCCAAAAGCTCTCAGTTTACTGGTTCTATGTTCCGACCCTCATCTTTGGGCATGAGATGTGATTTCATACGAATGAGAGCCTGGATTCAAGCGTAGGGTGACCTGGCTCAGGCTTAGAGATTAGATGAGGAGCTCCATCTCCCAAAACGAGCTTGGAGTAGAGCCGCTAGGAGTCAGTTTATTATGGTAGGATGCCTCCTGGGTGCCCCTATCTGGAGATTTCCTATGCAGGCCTGTCCAAATGGGAGGAGACTCTGGGGCATGGAATGGTTATGTGTATGTTAACACCTTGAGATCAACTGAAGGAGCTGGAGAGTGTTGATGAGAGGAGGGGCATCTTCCTAAACCTGTTGCCTTGGCAACCCCACCTTTGATAAGTGATGGATGGATGGATGGATGGATGGATGGATGGATGGACAGATGTCAATGCCTGGTTTTAATCTGTGCGTGCTACACTGTGTGAGCTCGCCAAGCGTTGGAATATAAACAGAGCCACAACATTCTGTTCAGCTGAGTTGAGTTGAACAGTGATGTGCCAACTGACTTCATTCTGTCTGAGAACAAGCAATAAATTACTGTTTGGGTTCAGTAAAGCTGAAAAGTTGGATAAATGATTGCTTCCAGAATCAATA
>JBBPBX010069169.1:0-18932 GCA_038048925.1 Garcialebias charrua
GATTTATTATGCAAAAACGACCAGAGCTCAATGATATAAGATATATATGTTCTGACAAATATTCACATTTACAAAATCATGTCACAATACCTTTAATAAAAAGGTCTAAAAAATAAACTAAAAACAGGGAGCGCTGGTCCTGCATCCCACACATCAGACAGGAAATCTGCAGAACCTCACGCAGCCACGTTGGACCCGAGTTTAATTTGCTCGTGACAAATTCATAAAATTTCCTCATCATTTCAGTCATGGAGTCAGCGGAGGAGGGAGCCATCACTTGACTTTTGGCAAAAAAACAAAAGAAAAGGCCAGATCAGGGATGAAGAAGGGGAATTTTATACATTGGTGTTGCATACAAAACAGTCCGGCGCCGGGCAGTTTATTGTGCGACAACGCGCTTGCGTTTGCGGTCATAAAAATTGAGCTTTGCGCGTACATGCCCTACAGGGATACGCGTGTGCCTCTGCGTACGAACGGCGTAGAGCAGCGTCCGGCGGAACGCAGATAATTAATTCGTTTTCAAAAAATCTTTTTAGACCAGTTAAGTGAAATTGGATAATTTCCACGGCACACCTGACGGTCACAGTGTGCCGCGGAACAGTGGTTGAAAAACACTGCTTTAGAATTTAAAGAGTGACAGGCAAACCTTTTCCCCCCATTATGTCTACAGATCAAATGTTACTTTTACATTTTAATTAAGTGCTTTGTGCATAATATGTGCCGTAAACATTACCCACTAACTTTATTATCATAGAACATTAACCTTCATATTAGTATAGCATTTTTGCATCAGTTTTCTCCGAGTACCTTTATTTATACGTCTCTGCCTCTCTTTTAAGTGATAGCGCATTATACACATGTCTGGCAACCACAGATAAAGGAGTACTGGATGTTTGTTTGACAATGTACTGATCTTGGGCAGATTCCATATAAAGCAGACCAGAAGAGTGGCTACTATACTTGTAGCTTTTCTATAGCCTGTTTGAATTAAAGCCCAAGGCGTGAGGATCCCACGCAACTCTGACAGCCATCAGCTGTATGTTTGCTTGGCTGTGCACAAGATGTGTGGAAAAAAAAACAACCAGTCGCACAATCTCTGGGAAGCAGCTCGGCCCGTTGCACGAGAAGTCCCGCTGCTTTTATTTTTTCTACTAGTTCAGCTGGGCAGAGGGACAACCTCTGTCAGTAAGCAGTCCACCCGCTGAGCCAGACGACAGGGAGAAGCGGTGCCAAGGCACCCAGCCAGAGGCTTCACAGGCGGGAGCACCTGGCCCAGGCTGAGAGCGTTTCACCAGCAGAATGTCCACCTGGGCGATAAACATTTTACACCCCACTCCCCCCTTGGGGCTCACAGCAGGACGTGGACAGAGTCACCGCCATTCCACACAACAGAGTCAAACGCAGAGAGAATAGGGGATTAAAATGACAATAAAAAAAACTGTTGCATATTTAAAGAATGTTTGGCAGAGCTTCCGGCGTGAGCAGAATTGTTTTAAAGCTGGATTCAGTGAGTTGAGTTTCATTTATTATTCCATAACACAACAAAAGCAGCAGTACTGCGAATGCGCAGCCTCAATTATATGTAAATTAGATTATTTATAGGTGATTAAAAATGATAATTTGTGATAATTTGCCAGTTTTAAATGCACCAACATTTGAATTCTCCCCCCCCCCTTTTTTTTGCTGCACAATGGAAGCTTACTGCTAACTATAACATTTGTTTTAGTTGTTATTAATTAGACATAAAAACAAATATTATACCAGAAATATTTGCATTAAAATGAACCGCATTAGATATTTAAATGAGCCGTGGGTTGCTCGTATAGCTGCATTTATGGTGTAGGCTAATCGTGGAAAAAAATGTGAAACTCCTGCGTTAATATGGAAAACAGTGTACCATTAATTGTGTGTATGAGTGTCAGTTGCCATGGTTACCTGTGCTGGTATGTGCTGTGAATTGGGATTTATATTTGAGCCCGCGCTTTGATGTGTGGTCACAGTAAAATACATGTTTGATTTGGACGTTGGTTCATAAGCAGAGATAAAGTTGCTTCTGGAGTTCAGTTGAAACTCTTTAAACTACAGTAGAGCTGTTATTTTTATATACCGCATATATTTTTTCTACTTTACAGCAGACTTTATCAAAAGAGAAAATAATCCACTTCATCAGCTTTTGCTGAAGATGCAATCAGGTCGAGTTGAGGTAAAGTGGCACACGTCGTCAGTGTGAGGCACAGACAGATAAATTATCCAAAGGAAATCAAGGTAATGGCTTTCATTTACTCAATAAGATATTAATTATCTGTCCGACTGATTAGAAGTCCAAAATTACAGAGAGCCTTGCCTGCAGATAAATAGCTTTCTGATCGAGATATAATGAAAACCTTTGTGGGTCCTCCATCCAACCGCTCATCAATTTACATATTTTAATTTACGCAAATTATAGTCCAACTCAAACGGCACTACTTTCTTTGGTTTTCTCGGGGACTTTGATGTTATCACAAACAGGCTCCTCCCCCACTGCAGCCCCCACTTTGTGGAAAAGTAATGAAATGATGAATTTGTGAAACAACCGCAGGGTGACTATGATGAATCCTGTGGTATCTCTCAGACTAATAGCTCTGTCAACAAGAAGAACTCTACAGACGAGCGCAAATGGGCAAAGCAATCATGGTATCTGTGGCTTGATGCACAAAGCTTGAGCAGAAGGGGGGGGAGGAGTAGTGTCAGTCGAGGCCGTGAACATCTCCCTGATGAGAAAAGTTAATACGGCATTGATTACTGAGGCCACTATGTTTTTCACCCAATAAACGCTAAAAAAAACTATGGCTTCCATCAGCCGTCTGTCTGAGTCCACAGTTGTTGTTTTCCTGAATGGTTGTGGGCAAAGTGTTGTTGGCCGCTATGTTCTCAACTCTACCAGGGTAATAGGAAAAGGCATTGAGGGATTACTTTAGAGCTACAGAACAAAGACTCCGAAAAGCACCGTTTCAAATGCTACTGTCGATATATAAACCTTTAGGTTGGTGGGTGAAGATTCTCTGACTGTAGAGGAAGAATGTGTGGGTGGGAGTAACCTTTCAAACATCTGCCTGCAGTTGTAGTACATCATTGTGACAAGGTATGGGTTTAAAAGACAAGCCTAAATACAAACACTGCGGCTGTTTTCCCACTAAGGACGTTCCGACACTAAACCATGGCTTATGCTAGAGCTGGTTCTCAACTAGTATTTAGAAAAAAAACTGTGAAGAACCTGAAACGACTCGACAAAACTGATTAAATGCCTGATAACAGTACTCATCCGAGCATCGTAGTTTGTTGATTCACTACAAGACTACTTGGTGACATACATTGGATTGGCTGTATGGTTAGATCTGTTAGTGCTTTGAATATTTGCTGTGGTTGACTCTCGGCTACTACCACATCAAAACATTAGCTCAATATTCGTAAATATGCCATTTACATATGAAGAGTAAGTATGTTTCTATAATATAATAAGTTTCTTCTTTGGAAAAAAAGTTTCTTCTTTCATCTGAAATACTTCATCAGTCCGAGGCCAACTGTCGTTTTAAGTAGCACCTTGTTGACGTGTTTGAAACCAGTCTGCTGTTGAGTTGCCAGCATGGCTTTACACATGCAAAATGGAGAGCCATCAGTCTAAGGGCCAGTTTACACGGTGCATATTTTGAGTGTAACCGCTACTTTCTCTTTGCGTCTTTGCTTATCGCCTACACGACGCTGCTGGCCCCCCTCGATGACACCGATACTTTTCTGAC
The DNA here is from genome assembly GCA_038048925.1 of Garcialebias charrua. NCBI lineage: Eukaryota > Metazoa > Chordata > Actinopteri > Cyprinodontiformes > Rivulidae > Garcialebias > Garcialebias charrua. The sequence continues at coordinate 3,777 of JBBPBX010069169.1, forward strand.
CCTGCTCTCAAGGTGGAAGTTTTTCGCTGACCCCCCGTTGATAATGTAAACATCTCCCGTGGAGCTTTTGTTTGAACACATGCACGCAGCACGCACGCGCAGACAGCCGGCATTTTAACAATGGCGGTGGACTGGACAGTGGACACACGCACCACTTTCTGAACTATAGCTGATGGAATATATTTTGATTCTCATATTTAATTATTCTACACCTTACCTGCATCTGTGTTGGAAGAGAGCCAGCTGCCTGGATCCAGTTGTCTGTTAACGAGGCAGTCGGACATTTCACGTGTCACGCTGCACTATAACATACTAAATGTGCTATATATTAACAGTTTAACAATAATAAACAGTATTTATGTTAGCGTGGGAGATATTTAAATTTATCTGAGCTAAATGAAGCTATCTGGACTCGTTACGTCATGCCTAACATGCTGCTGAAAATGAAGACACCAGGTTGATTTTTAATTTATTTATTTATTCAACACCACAAACTCATGTCACAAACACTGAGAATTAAATTGAACACTTTTAAAAACACGTTAACCGAACTTTAATGAACTGGACTCTGTTGTTCATCCTGGTGGACACTGGACCCACATCCGAACCGCCGGTCCGCTTCGTGGAACAGCTTCGACCTCGCAGGAAAAAAATAAAAATAAAACCTCAGTTGGTTGTTCTGTGATCGAACTAAACACAAGGAAACATTATTAAGAACATTGGCCCTCATTCACAAACCGTTCGTACGCACAGATTTGTTCTTAAACTGTGCGTACGAGTGATTTAGGATCATTTGTGGCATTCAACAATGTTTTCGTATCCTAGGATTTTTTTCAGATACGAACAAAATTTACGAGTGGTCCGGACCTGTCGTAAATTTACGAGGAGTCGGTCCGCTGTTATCCAGACGGACTTCCTTCACTAATAACTTCATATTTTGTTACTCAGAAAGTATTCTGAGTTTAAAAAGAATTAAATGCAACGACACAAATTTGTTAAATTAAAAGAAGCGGCTTCAAACCCCCCCCCGCGCCACTCATGTCGACCACCGTGCGCCACGCCACGCGCCCCCCCCGCGCGGCCGCGCCACTCATGTCGACGCCACGCCCCCGCCCCCCCCGCGCGGCCGTGCCACTCATGTCGACCACCTCCTGTCATGTTGGCACACTACGCACCTCCTGCCACCACCTCCTGTCATGTTGGCACGCTGCGCACCTCCTGCCACCACCTCCTGTCATGTTGGCACGCTGCGCACCTCCTGCCACCACCTCCTGTCCGTGCTGCGGCGAGATGTTTTTTTGAAGCCATTTTCAGATCAAACCATTTATTCTTGATTTCTGATACTGTACGACCCACGGGAGAACATGCACTATATTAATATGAAGTTAACTGTAGTTTCGAGACACTTTAAAATGCTTCTGTTCAAAAACACATCCGACACTTGCGGGGGGGGGGGGGGGTAGCAGTGCGCGACTGAGAGCAGAACTCCGAACGCGTAAAGTTCTTCTTTTTACTTCTTGATTTTGAATGAATGGACACTTCCTGCTGTCTGAGGCAGGAAACGTAGCCTTATATGGTGTTTTGAGGGGTGGGGATTATGTAAATGACCTTTCCGCGTGCACGCGCAGCTGTTTAGAACAGGTGGGATTCATCATATTTACGCAGCCATTTACACACGTTTCCTCAGGATAGAAGACTTTGTTGAATCTGACGTGGCATGTTCGTACGAACGCTTCGTACGAACAAAAGTAGGAGAAATTTAGGATAAAAATACGAAAATTTTCGTGAATGAGGGCCATTGTATCGAGTTGTCTGATGGTACCAGGTGTAACGGAGTGGCTGAAGGCAGAGGAGACGCAGAAGTACTTTTGATGGACAGCAGGGGACGACGACACAGAACAATACTCAAAGGAACATTGTACATCCCTACATTTCCATAGAACATCTTTTCTGTGAGAGCTGCAACAACGAATGGAGCCACAATCATCTTCAAGGAAGGAAGAAATATTCTTCAACACAGAGACGGTACGAAGTTCAACATCTACGAGCATGACAGACTGTACTACCTCGAAACTGAATGTGAGTATGATGAGTGCAATAAGACTTTTGATTTACAAACATGGCACGAGATATTGGGACACTGCAATCATAGTGACATTTTAAAATTGCAAGATGTAGTTGATGGGATGAAAATCAAAGGTAAAACAGGAAATCAAAATTGTGAAGTGTGTATACAAGGAAAATTTTTCCAAACCAGAAACAGAAACCCTGATAAGAAAGCTAATGAACCTCTTGAACTTGTACACACAGATTTAGCTGGACCCATAGATCCAGAATCACGTGATGGGCATAGATATGCTTTAATATTCACTGATGATTTTTCCAGTGCAATGTTTGTTTATTTTCTTAAAAATAAGAGCGATACTGTTCATGCAACAGAAATTTTCTTGGCTGATACAGCACCATACGGAAAAATAAAATGTATGAGATCTGATAATGGTACGGAATTCATATCAAAAGGTTACAAAGAACTGTTAAGTAAAAATGGGATAAAACATGAAACATCAGCCCCATATTCCCCACACCAAAATGGCACAGCTGAACGTAGCTGGAGAACCCTATTTGATATGGGAAGATGTATGCTAATTGAGAGTCAATTACCAAAAAGACTGTGGACATATGCAATCAGAACCGCAGCTATTATAAGAAATAGATGTTTTAACAACCGGACAGGTCAACACTTGTTACTAACAGGAAAGAAACCAAACTTATCTAGAATGCAAAAATTTGGAACACAATGTTATGCATACAAACAGAAACAAGGGAAACTTGATGCAAAATGCACAAAAGGTATTTTTATAGGGTATGATAAAAACAGTCCTGCATATTGGATTTATTTTCCAGAAAACGCAAAAGTGCAAAAATGCCGATTGGTTAAATTCTTGACTAAAAATAATGATGAAGGTCAAACACAAACCGATGTGTCTTATGATGAAGATGATGATGATGACATTCAGTTGAGAGAAAAAGCAATGATAAAAGAGCATTTAGATTCAAGTTCACTGGAAGCAAGCTCAGGTCAACTAGAAGTGAACGATCTGGCACCACCTAGTGACGAATCAGAAGACAAACGGTATCCTTCTAGAACAAGAAAAAGACCAGAATATCTTAATGAATATGTGACAAGTGTAAAAGAAGAACACCAAACATTAACCAACATAGACTACTGTTACAGATTAATATATGACATACCTAAAACGTTCAATGAAGCTAGGATGTCACCAAACTCAAAAGAATGGACAGCGGCGATGGATGAGGAAATAAACTCACTAAAAGAAAATAACACTTTTACCCTAACAACTTTGCCAGAAGATAAGAAAGCAGTAGGGGGTCGATGGGTATATGTGAAGAAAAATAATGGTGATGGTCAAGAAAAGTACAAAGCACGATATGTTGCCAAAGGTTATAATCAAAATTATGGAATAGACTATGAAGAAACTTTTTCTCCAACAGCCAATATGACAAGTATTAGAGTTTTGATGCAATGTGCCATCCATGAAAATCTTATACTACATCAAATGGACGTAAAAACTGCATACCTACATGCACCAATAGATTTTGAAGTCTATGTAGAGCAACCTGAAGGATATGAAATAAAAGGAAAATCAAATGAGAAACTGGTTTATAAACTAGAAAAATCACTCTATGGCTTAAAACAGTCAGGCAGAAATTGGAACAGGACATTACATGACTACTTAACTGAAAATGATTTCATACAGAACCCTGCAGACCATTGTGTTTATACCAGGGAAACAGAAAAGAACAAAGTAATAATAATAATTTGGGTTGATGATATTATTATTGCTGCCAGTGATGAAAATATTCTGAAAACTGTGAAGGAAATCCTAACAGCGAGATTCAAAATGAAAGATATGGGCAAACTCAAACATTTTCTTGGCATCCATTTTGAGCACACAGAAAATCATGTAAAAATGTCACAAGAAGAATATGTAGATAAAATACTTGAAAGATTTCAAATGCAAGACTGCAAACCAAGATCTACTCCTTGTGAACAAAAACTGAACTGCAATGAAGATGCTGAGAAAATGGAGAATGTAAAAGAGTACAGAGAGGCAGTTGGTAGCCTTATCTATTTAACTTCATGTACTCGACCTGATTTAAGCTTTATCTTAAGCAAATTATCACAACATCTAAATGAACCAACTATGGAACACTGGACTATGGTAAAACATGTACTAAGATATTTGAAACAAACAAAGGACAAGGCATTGTATTACAGAAAATGTGAAAATGATTTACATGTGACCGCCCATAGTGACTCAGATTAGGCTGCAGACATCGCTGACAGAAAAAGTGTTATGGGTTACTGCACAAGTTTAAATGAAAAAGGTACTTTAGTATCATGGAAAACAAAGAAACAACCAACTGTTGCATTATCTACCTGTGAAGCAGAGTATATAGCTTTATCAGCAACCACACAAGAATGTCTGTATTTGTCACAACTGTTGCAGAGCATGTACAAACATCAAATGAAACCACCCAAAATATTTGAAGATAATCAAGGGACTATTGCTCTAACAAAGAATCCTGTAAGCAGAAACAGATGTAAACACATTGACATAAAATATCATTTTGTGAGATCAAATGTCAATGCAGGAAAACTGAATTTGGAATATTGTCCAACAGATTTAATGGTGGCGGATGTTTTCACAAAGCCTGCAACAAAAGCAAAGTTATTGAAGTTTGAAAAATACATTTTTGGAGTGTAAATAATGTAAATAATGTTTTGTTTGATATTTTGTTTTTGACTGTGTATAATTTTGACAAAATGAACGCAAGTAGGGGTGTTGAGTGGAATGAGTATGCTTTCATTTGTCAAACACGTTTTATTTTGAAAGGAAACGTACATCCTGTAAGAACACGTGAGAAAGTATATAAGGTGACGTGGCAACACAATAAAGAAGTTATTCCCCTTGTGGTGAACAAACCAGAAGACTCTTGATCATTTTATTCCTCTGTCAAGACGGCTTGTCTGGATAATTGCACGCTCGGATTCTGCTGAGTGACGCTACCTGCCGACAATAATAAGATTTCATCTTCTTTCTGCTCCCTTCATTTTATCCTACTTGTATTCTTGTATCTGATGAAACTGTCTTGTATTGTTCTTTTAAAATGAATGAATAAACATCAAATCAAATCAAACAAAAACTGTAAAATCATGAAGCTGAGGTTGTGCTGAAAAGAATGATACCAAACAAGGCAAGGTAAATAGTTTTTATGATGGAAATATAAGGGTACTGTACATTCAAAATTATACCAAAACGGGCATTTAGACCCCCGACCCCAGAGGGTTAATGAATCCACCAGGCGGCGTCAGTCCTCTAGCTCTGTTTATCCGTAGAAGAAGAAGCGCAGAATTAACGGGTTACAGAATCCGGTGTAGCGCGACCTGCCTGTCCGCATCATTAGCGCCATGGCGGCTGTGCGCACTTTGCTGGCCTCGGTGAGCTCAGACAGCGGCTCGGACCGCTCGGACTCGGACTCTGAGTCCGACTCGGACCGGGATGTCCGCGAAGCCGAACCTATGGAGGTGGAGGAGGGGGAGCTGGAGGCGGAGGACGTCTCGGTGAACCGCTCGGTGAAGGAGCTGCTGCCGGTGAGTAGGCCACGCTCAGACCACGGGCTCGCGTGGGCCGCAGCCGGATGAGCTGCACCTGGCGCCGGCGTGCTTCAACGTGAAGTCCCGGCTCAGTCCCGGAGCCTGTTTGACGTTAATCCGGTGTGTGGCTCCGTTTCTCGGTTGTTAGCAGGCTGGTTGTTGGGTTGTGGAGCTGGTGGCCACTTGTTGCTGCTGCTGGGGTCTTTTACCACATCTTTGAATACAATGCTTTAGATTTAAGCGTGATTTTAGTTGAACGTCTGTAAACTAAGTTTTCTCAGTTGTTTCTCCTGTGAGAAAGGTTTGTTTGTGTTCGCCGTTGTTTACATGGGTTGTTTGTTTATTAGTAAACAGCAGCAGGAAGAGGCTTGTTTCCCAGATGAATGAGGCCTGAAGGTGAAACCAGGTGAACTTCCTCTCTTCTTCTGTGGTTTCAGGACACCAGCCGCAGGTACGAGAACAAAGCTGGAGCCTTCATCACAGGGATCGATGTCAACTCCAAGGTAAACAAACAAACAAACAAACAAACAAACAAACAGTCCTGGATCCTTCTGTCTGAGCAGCAGTTCACGGTTTCCTCAGGTAGTAAACAGAACTTTCCTTCATGTCTCGTTAACGGGGACACCAAGAGACACTCAGTCCAGGGGACAGACCAGATCCAGAGTCCACGAGACAATATTTGACCATATTTAAAAATCTAACAAAATTAAATCAGGTCCTCTGGATGGATTCAAAAATATAAAATAAACTTGTTGAAACGTTTCGTCTTTAATCCTTCAGTCTGAGGAGCTGCAACAAACTCAGTCTTATAAACAGCTCCTTCTCATGGTGGATCAACAAGTTTGTTGTTGACATCCTGAACTAGCTGTTCACAGCAGTGTTGCCAGATCTTGCAATAGAAACAAGCAACCAGCTCAATGAAAACAAGCCCAACTGGCAACCTACCACATTGTGTGAAACAGAGGCTGTTTTTAAAGGAAATTCTACCACTGCTGTTCATTGTTCTTTAGTTTTAGCAGGTCGCTTTCGTAAATGAGCCCATGAGGTTCAAAAGATTTACCTGACTAAATAAAGGTTGAATGAATGAATGAATAAAGGAGACCAAATATTGGTTTTATAAATGTTTATGGTATGTCTGTGGGCTATCCAGACCATGTTCATTCAATTTAATGCACAAAATAATTATTAGATAATAGGGGTGGGCGATATGGCTCAAAAATTATATCGTGATATTTCAGAGTATTATCACGATAACGATAAATTTCGTGATATAACCCAAAAAAAAAAGCATTTATTTGACAAAATTAACTTAACATGTTGCTTTGCAGTATTATATAAAATTTTAAAAAACAACAAGGGGTAATTTTACTGAAATTACTTTATTTAGTAAAGTATTTAGTCTCCAAGTAAAACTACACCTGCACTTTAGTTTTTGTGGTGGTTTTTTTAATCTATATTTTGTGCAGACTTTTTCAATCTAAATAACAGATCATTTTTAAAGTATTTTTTTTTTTCAGAGATTACCTGGCTAACATCAGTCTGTCAGGAGATGTGGCAGAGTGAAGAAATATGTTTATAAAAAATGTTACATACAGCTCCTTTAAATGAGCTGTAACTTCTACAAGTTGATCAGCTGACCCGGCTGAAACTTGTTCATGTTTCAGCTTCATCTGTTCATTTGGCGTCATTCCTCTTGATTCATTTTTTTAACTGATCTGTGTCTGATGTGGACGGACTGTGGAGCCGCGCGAGTTTGTGACACAGTTTACAGCGGGGACACGCAGCGAGACATGCAGCACCGAGCTGCGCAGAGCGGAGCAGGGCGGGGGAGGAGGGGACAGCTGTCTGTGCCGGCTGCAGAGCAGGGGGGAGAGAAGTTGAGACGCGCGCGCGTTGTTTTTAACATTTTAGCAGTAACTAATTAGCGTTTTACACCAGTAGACTGGTGGAGGGGAGGTGCGCAGTTGTCGGGTGTTAAGGGGCGGGACGCCCTGACGTATTACGTCATGAAATTAGCATATCATGATATAAGGTTTTTGCCCGGGCAAGCTTTTTATACCGGTATTACCGGTAACGATATGATATGGCCCAGCCCTAGTGCAGACCTTCGGCGAGCACAGGACCGTAAGTGGTTGATGAGTCCAAGTCTGAATGAAAAAGGTCCTGATGGACTACAGAAAGAGCCCCCCCGACCAACAGCGGTGACATGGGCGTAGCCAGGATTTTATGGTGGGCGGTTCGTTTAAAGAAAAAGTGGACCTGGAAAGAGCAACATGCCTCGGTGGTTCACTGGAAACGCGTCGGGTTGCCACTCCAAACTTTTTCTCGACTCGGGTTCGATCCTCACTTGGTTGAACTCGAATCGTCGATGTGGGCAATATTTCAACTTATTTTACGTTTGTCTTTTATTGGATAAAAAAAAAGGAGTTTGTGTTAACCACAGGCATATTAAGTCTATGGTGTTAACCGGGTCGACATTAGCGGCGTCTCCATACCTTCTCTTTCCACCTCTCTTAACACAGAACTTGTGTTGTGCGGGAGTTGTAGGCGGGACTTCATAGGCAAAGTGGGCGGTTCGTTCGAACCCCCCAAACCCCCCCTGGCTACGCGCATCACCGTCCCCACTCAGAAGTCCTTGTGGGCTGGCTAACAACTCTCATCTACTGGACGCCGATCATATCAAAACTTTACCTTTAGATTTTCAGCAGAAGAAGCGATACTTCTGGGTGGGGCCCTGTTGCCTCCTGGGAAATGTGGTTGTTATGAGCAGGAATATCCAAAGTATTTTATTTTTTCATTAACTTTTTACTGTACAGTACTGTAAACAGTACTGTCCCAATCACAAGTAATGTTAAAGTTGACAATCATGTGTCCTGTACAATTGTTTGAAATTGATTTATTATTGTATAATATCATGGACAGTACGGTATGTCCACAAACCGCAGTAGAGCGAGTACGCAAAAGTCGAACCACGATGTAGCGAGCAACTACTGTAATTATATAATGCCAATTCACAAGTTTTTATGGTTTACTCGCACAGTATTAGCTAGTCAACATACGTGTAAAATATACCCATATTTTCTTTCCTTTCCCTTTCTCATGCTCCTCGGTTTGAAAGTCACTCAAGAATATTTCTTAAAATGCAGAAACAAATTTATTGGTGGGGGGAAGAGAGGCATTCACAAATAAAAAATATGTTGATGATTTGAGCAAGGAAAAAAAATAATGTTGCATTAAAAGGTCTCAAAATACACTTTGTGTTTTCCAGTTCTTCAAACTTGCAGTGAGGGTGGAATGCTGGTTATGTTTGCAGCAAATTTGTGGACGGGCCAGAACAAACCCTTGAGAGAGAGAGAGAGACAGAGTTGTCCTAAATACTACGCAGGCAACGCAACAAAGACATGGTGAGTTTAATGAAGAGTATTTTGTAGTTCAGTAACATTAGTGAAAGCAGCAGTTATTCAGATATTTTAATGAAAAAGATAACTTCCTGGTTTGGGTTTGTTCATTAAACATGTTGTTATGTGTTTGATGAAAAACAAAAAAATGTGAATATTTCTCAAACCTTGTGCTCTATTGCCTCATTTTATTTGTTCAAAGTAGTTAGTAAAATTGATCTGTTACAAAGCCCGTTCAATTGTTGTACCACTGTTGCCGAATTGTTGCTGAACCTTCAATGTTTTGTAATATTTTGTGATGGACTCATGTTCGGGTGGGTATTAATCCTAATACCCATGGGTCATATCAGGTTAAGAAGATGCTGCTAGTGAGAGAGGTCAGAAATCAGTTCCTCTTTAAAGAATTTCAAATGTAGCCATGTGAACTTGACAAACTCGTATTTTAGGAATCTAACAACCTTGTAGCCCTTTTTGTGCATGCTGACCATTGCTTTGCCTTTTGAGAATGTGTAAGAAAAGAAACCATATTGGTATTGTTTTAACCATGTTTGTTTGTTGTCTTTGTATGGAAGCTTTGTATAGACTCCTCAAAGTTAAATTTTGATCGAGGCTTAAAAACCTAAAGAAATATAAATGATATTTATTTAGAAATGATAAATTACGTCAAAGAACAAGTTAATGTTTTAGTACCAACCATATAATTTCTTGTATTTTGGGTTGTTGAACATACCATTATTGCCATCCACTTGCCTGGCATGGTACTACAGCAGTTTAAACAAGTTTTGCTACTTTGATTGGATTTCAGTGTTTCTATACACATATATACATAGACACCTTGTTGAGCACCGCTGTAGTGGTACATCAGAGCGTCCACCATATTGGATGTGGCAGATGTCCATCAACTAAAACAAGGAAATGGACTGAACTTCATGAAGCGCCATTCTACAAAGTGTTTTAAGTTGATCCCTGTCATTCACACACACTAATTTATTTGGAAAACGGGGACCAGAGGCAACATTTGTAACTTATAATGTGATAATTAAAAAGGTTCACTCCTTAAATGTTTAGGTTAAACCAACATACATATTCTTTTGAGTGTTTACAACTACTGAATGAATTAGGCATCTACTCTCATCACTTCAATTTTGACACACCCAATATGGCGTTGACGTATGATTCAGCAGTCAATGAGGCGTCTACGTAAATATGTCTGTTTCCCCCAGATAAGCTCAGAGCTAGCTCTCAAGCTAAGCAACATTTGTCACTTGACCGAACAGTGATTGTTGCTTCGTGAACAGTTCTGTTGACAGGCGAGTTCCGCCCCCTGTTGCATAATAGCAGGGGAAACTGGAATTTAGTTTCATTCTTCCAACAAGCGGTGAAAGTTTATTTTATTTTAAAAAAACGAGTTTAGATGCATTTATGGTATTTGTACTTTGCTAAACGCACATGCTTTTATATTGATATTAAGAGCCAAACAAGTCATTTTATTTTACAAAAGACAATTTATTCACCAATTTTGTCACTTACTGCATTTTAGGTGTAAACACAAAAAAGTGATTTATTTAGTGGGTCATTCAAATAAAAACTTCATTACTTTGCTCTTAAAGGGATGCAAGTACATCGCTACAAATTGAGTCTTTGTATAAAATTTAAAACTAGACGACAGAAGGACTTCTGTGATCATGTTACTAACACGTGTTAGTATTCTGTGTTGCTACAAGCAGCAAAAGGAAATTCATTGCCTCTGGCAGACTGTGCAAACAGCCTTTGCAGACGATGACAAATTTGATTAATTGAATTCTGCCTCTGTTTTCCAACCACAACACAAAGGCCAAACACCATACTGGAGATTTCAGTATTTGCAGGCCTGGATTTAGTTATTTATGTACACTTGAATGTAAAATAGAATAAAAACAAACTTCTGTAGCCATTTCATTTCATTTTAATATAAATGTTTTTCTCGCGGTCACAGACACAAAGGAAAGAACTAGAGCTGATCAATGTGACATGTTTCTCACGTACTCAAAGCTCTTTAAAACTTGTGTTAAAAAGTGAGATGACACTGAGCTCCTGTTACTTTTGGGGGGATACAAATTTAAGAAATGAGAGAAACGACATTTAGCGATATAAAACCTGCCTTTAGGTCAGTTAGTTGTGGGATGCTGTCCTCTCAAATGCACCTTCCATTTGTCAGAGGTTTGGAAAGCCGCACGCTGTGAGGCACGAGCAACACGGAGAGACGAAAGCACAGCGTCGTCCATTTCAGGCATCATTACGCAGCGCAACGTTCCAAAGTTGTAGCAGATACAATTTTCCACATTCTAGCCAGAGAAACAAGCCGAATGGAAATAAACAAAAACTGTTTGCAGATTCAAGATGTTCTGTGTCACAGCAGAAGGTCGTGTGAGGATGGTTGGATCACACCGTCTCCCTTGTTAGCACCGATTGTATCGTGTGTTCACATCTTTGACTAAACTCTGAACAGGTTTATTGTGTGAATGCTTACATGATACATTTTTCTTCCGTATGTTTTTCGGTGCGATTCTCGTCCCACAGTTTTCAAGCTATTTAAAAAAAATCACATATCCAAACATTCAGCTCTTTCAGGACAATCCTGCTTTGACTTTTGGTATTGGTGCAAGTTTAGTATCTTGCAACTTTAGCTTTTTTAAATATTTAGCATTTTTTGCCATTTTAATAGAAAAGGAATTGAGGTCATTTAACATCTTTCATATCTTTAGATCTGTTTACAACATTTTACTGCTACTTTCACATCTGATTCAGCTTCTTTAAAGTGTCTGTGACACCATATTTTTACTTTGCATATAATGTCACAAGATATACAGTATACTGTATCTTGTATCATTCAACTCTGTTCGTTTTTGCAAACAAAATGCTAAATTAATTAAAATTCGTATCAAAGTGAATTTAAAATTCTCCCCGTGTTTCTTCACTGTAAATCCGGGTACTTCCGCATACGTCATCTGTGACGTACAAAGATGAATGTCAGTCTGTGGCTGCGTATCTTCGCAGCTTCATTCTGCAAGAGTCGCCTATTTTTCTTTGCATAACTTGAAAAATGCCGGTACGTTGTGTCGTATTTGGGTGTTCTAATAATGCCAGTACGTGAGCCTTCACCATTTCCCAAAAGATGAGAAACTTCGTCACGAATGGACAAAGCAAGTACAGAGAACGAGGGACCGATGGGTTCCATACTCGGTACTTTGTAGCGACCATTTTACTGCTGATTCCTTTTTGGATACACCTGGTTTACAACAATCTTTTGGCTTTAAAGTAAAACGCAAAATACTTTTAAAACCGGATGCTATTCCTAATATTTTTTAAAGAAAATCTACAGAAGAAAGTTCCACAAAAACGACATCAAAATAACACAGGGAAGCTACCGTTGGATAACTGTCAAGGAAAAGAGTGTTTGTCTAAACATAATCAGAGGTGTGTAGTGTTTTCGATGAAAAAATATACAGTATATCTAACGTGAGTTCATGTTGCTTTACTATATACACTGTGAGTGTATAAAGCCAATTATCACGACAGATTTGTTATGTTGGATGCTAATAAAAAGTTAGCCGCGAGACACTCTGTAGCGCACACACTGCGCTAGTTGTGTTTTTTTAGATGATTTTTGCGCAATCAAATCACATCAGTATGTTTTTTTTCTTAAGGGAGTGTTTATTAATGAGAGTTTTGGATGATTTACTGTCTTAAAATGATTCATCTGAAATGCAATCGGGCCTCGATTTTAGCTTGGCTGAGAACAAATAGGCTACATTTAGCTAACCGCACTTAGCTAATGTGTATCAAGTAAGCCGTGTCTAAATCACTTTTCCATTGATCGAGTATCCAATACATTTATCAGATGAGGACTAATTATTCAATTGCTTATGTTCATTCAAGTACTAATAATAATTTGTTTGTTGGATGCTAATAAAAAGTTAGCCGTGAGACACTCTGCAACACACACACTGCGCTAGTTATGTATTTTAAAATGATTTCTGTGCGTTCAATTCACATCAGTATGTTGTTTCTCTTAAAGGAGTGTTTATTAATGAGAGTTTTGGACGATTTACTGTGTTAAAATTATAAATCTCAAAGACGGGTTCCATGACTTCACTCTCCGATCCTTCCTCCTCTGAAATCTCGACTTCACCCCCGCTTCCTGAATGGTACGGCTCAAATAAATAAGGCTGCAGACCAAAATTAGTACCTGCTGTGTCTTGTTCATCACCCGAACTAAATTCAGCTTCCAAAACTGAAGACCGATCGCTCAAATCTTCACTTAATGTTTCCCATACACAGACGAAATTTGTCTCTGCATTTAACCCAACCACCTACCAGGTGGTGCAGTGAGCAGCCCGAAAGCGCCCGGGGAGCTGGAGAAATAGGTGTGCACTCATAGACACCCAGCTCCCCGGGCGCTTTCGGGCTGCTCACTGCACCACCTGGTAGGTGGTTGGGTTAAATGCAGAGACGAATTTCGTCTGTGTATGGGAAACATACGCAGATGACAGGAAAAGACATTATTATTATTATTATTATTAAATTACTAAATTCGTCGGATTCTACATTCTTCGCCATTGTATTTTACAGGGGGTGTTCCAGGTACCGGTAATTTCATCTTCGTACGTCACAGATGACGTATGCGGAAATACCCGGATTTACAGTGAAGAAACACAGCACGAATTTTAAACTCACTTTGAAACGAATTTTAATTAATTTATCATTTTGTTAGCAAAAACGAACAGAGTTGAATGATACAAGATATAATCAAAAAAGGCTTTCAATACAAGATCAACTGGACTTTATTTGTTACAGAAGATGTTTCGACCTCTATCCAGAGGGCTTTAGCAATTCAAGTTGAATTGATAAAGCCCTCTGGATAGAGGTCGAAACATCTTCTGTAACAAATAAAGTCCAGTTGATCTTGTATTGAACGCCTTTTTTGATTTTATCATGTCCTGGACGACTGAGAATCTTCACCAGGATACAAGATATATATCTTGTGACATTATATGCAAAGTAAAAAATATGGTGTCACGGACACTTTAAGCTTTCTTGTGAACATTTAAACATTTTTCAGCTACTTTCAGCTGTTTTTCCAACAGTTTAGTGATCCTTTCAGATTCTTTCTGCAAACCAGTTTTGTGCTTCTAACTTTCTGCTACCTTCAGCGTGTTATGCTAGGTTCAGCTTTTTCTGCCTTTTCAGCTACTATTTTGCCATTTTATGCTAATTTTAGCCTTTTCAACTAATTCAGAGTCAGAGTCAGAGTCAGAGTCAGAGAGTCTTTATTGTCATTTGCACCGCATGTGGTACATGTGATGAAAACGAGATTATGTACACGAGGTCCCAGTTACATCCAACAACAAATGAAAGAGAAAAACAGTAATAACATCTAGAACTAACTAAGAAAAACATCAACTAGTAATACACTAAGCCTAATATAGTGGGAATAAACAGCAGCACGAACATGAGTTTGTATGAGCAGATGGTCACAGATGAACACAGCAACAAGAAAACAGATCAGCATCAGTATGATGTGATATTTTGCAGTGTTTATTTTTTATTTTATTTTTATTTATTCATGAGTCTAACAGCCTCAGGGTAGAAGCTGTTCCTCAGTCTAGTGGTTCTACACTTGATGCTCCTCAACCTCCGTCCTGAGGGGAGTGGGGCAAAGAGTGAGTGTGCTGGATGAGTGAGGTCTTTCATGATGCAGGTGGCTCTTTTCCTGCATCTGGAGGTGTAAATGTCTGTGATGGTGGGGAGACTGACTCCAACAGACTTCTGTGCAGCCTTCACCACTCTCTGCAGAGCTTTCCTCTCTTCAACTGTGCAGCCTCCATGCCACACGTTGATGCTGGAGCACAGGATGCTCTCCACTGCACACCTGTAGAAGGAGGTGAGGACTGGGCTGCTCAGACCAGCTCGTCTCAGCCGTCTGAGGAAGTAGAGTCTCTGATGACCTTTCTTGATCAGGCTGGTGGTGTTGTTGCTCCAGCTGAGGTTATCATTCATGTGTACACCCAAGTATTTGTAGCTGGAGACCACTTCCAC
>JBBPBX010069170.1:0-18932 GCA_038048925.1 Garcialebias charrua
GTAGGCTGAAGTCTGTTTACCTTTTTATATATATATATACAGTATATACACAGGTACTTCCCGACTTACGAACGAGTTCCGTTCCTACGCCCGTTCGTAACACAAAAATCGCCGTAAGTCGAAAATACGTCCAAACGGCACCTCATATGTATACTGTAGTACTGTATTTTTACCAAGCACTTAGCCTATCCTAACACATTACCCTACATAATTATCAAAAAACACATACACTGGAGCCATAATGAAGGGAAAAAAAAGTTAATTTCTTACTGGGAGCTGGTCATTTCTTCTTCCGTCTGTTAGCATGTTAGCTCGTGCACCTCCGAGCTCCTGCAGCTTCACGCGGTCAACAGCGTTTACAGCAACGTCTGTTAGCATGTTAGCTCGTTGCTCAGCTGCCCCGTAAACCTCCGCTCAAAACAATAAGGTCTCCTGTATTTCCACGTGCGGTCCAAAGTTAGCATATTAGCCCCTCCTGACCTCCTCTGCTCCGGTCTGCGCCTGAGGTCTGCTGTAAGTTTCCAGTTTCCCTCCCTCCTGCAAGTTTTGTTTCTCCTGTAAGTTTCGTTTCAGTACCGTATTTTTCAATGGGAGCGCGTTCGTAAAGGCGCTCGTAAAGTCGAATCGCCGTAAGTCGAGACCGCCGTAAGTAGAGGACTACCTGTATATTAAATTATTTGACTGTGATTGACTGGAGACCTGTCCAGGTGTCCCCCCCTCTCTCTCGCACAGTGATGGTTGTACATTACGGGTGCAGGAAAAAACTAGATTTTTTAAAGAATCGAGATTCTTAGTCCTTACGATTCAGAATCGATTCTAAAAGCCCCAAAATCTTTTTTTTTTTTTTTTTTACATTAAAACCCAAAAGATAAAGAAAATAAAACCATATCTCATAGTATATGAAAGAATACATAAAATGAAAGGTGGCAGAAAGAAGAAGAAATCTGACCCGAACCAGTGACCTCCAGGACCCGATAAGGATAAAGCGGGTAAAGATGATGGATAGATGCTTTTGTTGAAAAGATTTACCAAACAAATCTTTTAAACAAAATCCATCCATACACATTTGAAACATGGATGAATGCAATATGATTTTGAAGTCTATTTTATTTTGAGTTAAATGTTTATGCTGAAATCTTTGTTTACATTTGTATTTTGAATTATTTGTGATGGACTGGAGACATGTCCAGGGTGTCCCCTGCCTCTCGCACAGTGACTGCTGGATATTGCTGGGTTGCAATCACGTGACCCGGAAGTGGCGCGAAATTCAGATGCGGGGCAGGAAGTGATTTTCCCCAGTTCAAAACACAGCAGAATGGATTACAGCAAGTATGCCAAAGCCCTAAATAAACTGGCGAGGACGAGTTTTGGGTTAACCATTTAGGATCAAAAGAAGCTTTAAATGGTTGTCGACTTGTTTCTGCCCGGGTGAGTAGTGAGATGTATTATTTATTTAGTAATTAGCCTATGCTAACTACGCTATCGCTAATGCTAACAACAAGTTTAGTTAGCCCCCTGTTATTTCTATGTGCGTGGATCTACTTAAAAATAATATATTTAGCTTCTGTAAAGCCAAATTCGTGCTGGAGTTGTATGTGTTAACGTTGAGTCATATGCATTTCTACACTGTAGGTCAGAGATCTACAGTAACTCCATTAAAAAGGTAAGTTAATGTACTGAAAATATTATGATTTTTTTTGTTTTGATAATACAGTATCATCAAGGTGATCGTATCTTCTTTGTAACTTCAGATACTAGCTGGTTAAACTCAAGGTGGCCATACATGGGAGCCTCACCAGATGGATCAGGGGTCAGTATTAAGCTGACCTCTTTATCCTTAATTAATTACTTATTCAGATTGAATAGTAATTTCACGGATTCTTTCTTTTTCAGTTTACCCAATATTTCTGTGATCTTTATGATGGATAAATAAAACAGAAGCCATAGAGTGACAAAGACGTTAACTTAGTTTGGTATGTCAAAGACACTACCATTTATTTAAAATAAATCAACTAAATTAACACCATTACACTTGATTGACATGATTTCACTTTCTTGCAATTTAACACGTCAGCACATTTAAATTGTAACACAACAGACATAAATACAGGATGTTAACATATTTAGTCTGAGGCTCTATGACTTAATAGTTTCCAGCTTAGAATTGAGGGAAAGGAGATAGGAGGAAAGATGGAGAGATGGTTTAAAGGAAATTGTCTTGAGCATGTTACCAGAAGTGACACTTTCATCCGACTTCTGCTAAATCCAGGTACGTTTGTAAACAGCTCTTTACCTTCGACGACGAGTCTGATAAAGAGATGACACCAGCCTTTCAGATGCACAGAGTCCTTCAGGCCCAGCCCGTCCGAGCCGGTCCTCGTTTACGTTTTCAACGTCTCCTGGGATCCGCGTCAACCATCAGAAAATATGTCAGCTATTGGACTCTGACTTCAAGATAACTATTCCAGGAAGGAATAACAAAGTTTTGAGCTTACGCTCGTACGAAGTGGACTCATAACAGCATGTTATTAGTCCTTAGCTGGATGACGTGTCCTTAGCGTGTGACTAAAACGTCCATCCAGCTCTTTGGGAAAGTTCACATCCCTTGAAGTTCCCAGCAGACTCATCAGTTCCAGGAACAGCTTAGAACTTTTAGGAAGGATCTCAGATGAGAGAGACTTGTCTCTTTTTCATTGGTCCGTGGACCAGCGAGGAGTTCACTTATTGTTATCAAGATTCAAGGTGAAATTCACAGCAGAGTGAAAATGTTTTGGAAAGACAGAGAGTGCTGGAGCCCTTCTCATGAAAACAACGGATTAACTGTCTTCTGACTTTCTAAACAAAACGGCCGGGTCTCTCTGACCCGAGTCTTCAACTTTCACACAGCATTGGACACAGTTTAACTCTTACAGAATAACACAGCTTAAAAGCACACATCATGAAAATGACAAAAGTTATTCTTTTGATTACATTAGAATAAAATCAAAGATAGAAATAGTCTCTTTTGGTGACTATGTTCTCAGATTACAACTAATGGAATAATTTGTAGTAAATGTCTTGCTTTACTGAGAGGTCAGTAAAGGTCATCTCTAGAACAGTTCAAAAATACACAGGTGTATCAAAGTGGACACGGTCATGCCCACTACAACAGTAATAAATAAAACAGGCACCCGTGGCATTGTTGAACAGTTTTAGAGAACTTTGCAGGACACCGGAACAGCTGGAACCTTAAACTGAGTCCATTCTACTTGGAACTACCAATGTACCGTACCAGTCCGGTGAGCTGTGCTGACGCCTAGCCCGTCAAACTGGTGGGCCCAAAGGAGGTGAATATCCCACCGCACCCACCATCCTCATGATTGACATGGGAAGGGGAGGATGGAACAAACACACCCAGATGGGAATCCGTTGCAGTTGAGGTAGGCAGCAGGGAACAACCAACGCCCCTACTGGTTGCATCAGAGAACAAACCCTGCAGATCCAGGTCACAGTCCGCCGAGTCCTCCTCCAAGGTTGGTGGTGGAACCTCGGTAGGTTCCCAGTGTTGACTCTGATCCAGGACCCATGTGTTGTCCACTGGCTCCCGGCTACGGTAGTGCTTTAGTTGGTCATGGTGGACGACTTTCACCTTGGACCTTGGGTTCTTTTGTATCCGATAAACTAGGTCATCCACTCTTTTTGTGGATAATTGTTGTTTTTTTGTCTTACTTTCTCTTTTCTTTCTTTCTCTCTAAAAAAATTTAAAAAAATAAAAATTAAAAAAATAAAAAAATTAAAAAAATAAAAAAATACATATTGGAATGAGAGGATGGCTATAAGGTGTGAAGGGAGGTCATCTATAAAAGAGAAAAAAAAGAAAAAAAAGAAAACTAGGTCATCCAGTTGGCCTAGGATGAAGAATGGTCCTTCATATGAGGGAAGGAACTTTTTGACTTTGTTCTTGACATGACATGTCCCTTTAATGAGATGCCACACAGGGTCTCCAACATTATACAGTGTGTGGCAACAGTTCTTGTCGTACTGTCTCTTTGCACGTGTGACCGAGTCCCCCAGCGCTTTTCTAGCGATTTGGTGAGCCAGCTCCAACCATTCCCGCATCTGCTACACATACGCTGGAGCAGTGGGTTGATGTTCCGGATCTGGAGGCAAACCTGCGACGAGGTCCACTGGTTCACTTACTTCTCGGCCCCATATCATAAAGTGTGGAGAGAAACCGGTAGCACTATGCTTGGTTGCCCTGTATGCCATAACAGCATAAGGAATCATCAAGTCCCAATCCCAATGACAGTGTTCTGCTGTAGTAGCCAGGATCTTTTGGAGGGTGGCATTGAAACGCTCGACCTGACCGTCTGACTGTGGCCTGAATGGTGTTGTGTGAGTCTTGTCTATCCCAAACAAACTACACATTCCTTGGAACACCTCAGACTCAAAATTGCGTCCCTGGTCACTGTGTAGTGCTTGAGGGATTCCGTAGCGGCACACCCACTCACTAGCAACAATACCGGCAACCGTCATAGCTTGCTCATTTGGAATAGGAAATGCTTCAGTCCACTTTGTGAAATAGTCTTGTATCACAAGCACATAATGGTTTCCACGCTCAGTCTCGTTCAGTGGCCCCATAATATCCAGTGCAATACGCTCCATAAGAGCTCCTACCTGGACTGTTCCCATAGGAGCTTGTGGTGTCTTCTGCGGTCGAGCCCTGGATGCACAGCTGATACAGGTTTTACACCAGAGGGCAACATCCTCCCTCATGTGGTACCAGTAGTATCGGGTCCTTAATCTGTTCAGGGTCCGCTCTACACCAAAATGTCCACCCACTGGCCCTTCGTGCATCTGCCTCAACACGTCAAGTTGTAGTTTACGTGGCAGTACAATTTGTGGGTAGAATTGGGTGTCATCGAGGCAATAGAATCGACGGACCAGAACTCCATCTCTGAAGTAGAGTCGTTTCCATTGAGTCCAGTATGTCTTAGTGGCTGGGCTGCATGGTGAAACAACAGACCATGGGGGCGTTTATCACTGGCCTTCATCCAACTGCGTATGGGTGCAATGTCCAAATCAGCATCCTAGGCCTGGCTTAGCTCCCACATGGTCCAACCATGAAAAAAGAAAGATGTGTCAAGAGTCTTAGCCACGTATATTTTTTGAGTCAATTTCACAGTGCATCCATCAGTATGAGCATTCTGATGCAATTTTTCTGTATCAGTGGAAGTGTTTTGGTCTAAAGTCTCTATATCTGATGTGAGGGTGTTTTGACTTACCCCCACTGGACAAACTGCTATGGTGGGTGGTCGGTTCTCTACCCCCATGGACAAACTGCAGTGGTAGGTGGTCGGTCCTCTACCCCACTGGAAAAACTGCTGTGGTGGGTGGTCTGTCCTCTACCCCCACTGGACAAACTGCGGCAGTGGGTGGTCGGTCCTCTACCCCCACTGAACTCAGCAACAGGGAGCTGGTGTCAGAGTTCAAATCACACTGGACAGCTTGATGGTTGATAGTTTTGGGTGATGTAGAAAAATTTGGCACTTTACATGGGCAGGACTGGCGGCAGGGTCTCCTGGAGAGGCTGTCAGCATTGGTGTGCTGTCGACCCGGGCGGTGGATAATCTCAAACTCATATTCAGCCAGCTTCTCAAGCCATCGAGCTAACTGTCCTTCTGGCTCTCTCATTTTGGTCAGCCAGCGCAGACTGCTGTGGTCCGTACGCACCTTGAACGGCCGGCCGAGGAGATACTGGCGAAAATGGGATGTGAAATCCACTATGGCCAGAAGTTCACGTCTTGTTGTGCAGTAGTTTTGTTCAGGCTTTGCCAACTTGCGACTGCCATAAGCCAACACTCGTTCCACACCCTCCTGCATCTGCGACAGTACAGCACCAATGCCGGTGTCACTCGCATCAGTGTCGAGTATCATTTCACCGCAGTCCAGGGGATAGCCAAGAATGGGGGCTGAGGTGAGACGACACTTTAACTCGTCGAAAGCAGCTTTGTTCTCAGCATTCCACTGGAAACGTGCATTTTTCATGGTTAGGTTATGAAAGGGTTCAGCAATAGATACAAAGTCTTTTAGAAATCGGCGATAGTATGAGGCCAGGCCAATGAAGCATCGAACCTCCTGGATGGACGATGGAGTGGGCCACATTTAGACCTTTTGGACCTTGCTAGGGTCCGTAGCTATACCCTGTTCAGACACTATGTGACCTAGGTAAGCCACCTCATGGCGGAAAAGGCAACATTTGGCAGGTTTTAATTTCAGGTTAGCTTGTTGGAGTCTGTAAAACACCTGGTCAAGCCGCTGCAGCATCTCTGACACATTCCTTGCCAGCACGATGATATCGTCCAGGTACACCAGACAGGTCTCCCATTGCATGCCAGCTAAAACGCGGTCCATCAGCCGCTGGAATGTCGCAGGGGCATTGCATAATCCAAACGGCATGACATTCCACTCAAAGAGACCTGTCCTAGCGCAGAATGCAGCTTCTTTGTGTGCTCTCGGCATCAGCTCCACCTACCAGTAACCTGAAGTAAGGTCCAACGTGCTGAACCATCTGGCAGTAGACAGTGTATCAGCGTGTCCTGGATGTGGGGCAGAGGATATGCATCCGGTATGGTTCGCTCATTGAGAACCCTGTAATCGATGCAGAGCCGATAGGTCCCATCCTTCTTACGTACCATAACTATGGGTGAGGCCCAGCTGCTGTGGCTGCTTTGGGCGAGACCGTTCTGTAGGCTGTCATGTATCTGCTGGTTGGCATATTGCTGCTTCTCTTTCGCCATCTTACGTGGAGGTTGTTTGATCGGGGCACCTGGACGAAGTACAATATCGTGCTGGACGAGGTTGGTTCGGCCCAGGTCAGTAGGCCCAGTAGAGAACACATGTCCATAAGTAGAAAACAAACGTTTAAGTTGGAGACATTCACCATCATTGAGGTCCCTAGAGCTCTGGGCATAGAGCTCTTCCAGGTGCAGAGGAACTACAGGGGAGCTGGCTGGTGAGTCTGCGGCCAGTGAGACATAGGAAGACTGCATGGCTTCAGCTGGCTGGAGAAGACCAGCCATGGATCCTTCTTTGATGGTCACAGCTTTGTTGCCAGGATTAAAGAGGCGAAGGGGGACTGTTTTGGACGTCTGAGGATTAACTAAAACTCTGGCGAGGAGTACTTTGCGTTTCTCAACAAAACCCTTGGTGGGGCTAAGTATCATGTCACTGCGGGCTGTCCCACTTAGATGCACGCTGCCCTTCACAACATACTCCTGTCCTGGTTCCACCACCACAGTTCTGGATATTTTCACTGCATGCGACTTCAGGTCAGATTCAGATTGGTAGTAGGGCACTTCTTCACCAAACAGAATGATGCGGTGTCTGCCAAAATCAAGACGGCTTCAGCTTGTGTGAGGAAGGGATGCCCCAGCAGCACTTCTAACCCTGTTATATCTGCTACAATAAAATCTACATCCACCTGACGATTGTTGATGCTGACAGGTATCTGGGCCTCACCCAGCACTGGCACATCTACAGGTCCCACCCCCAGTAAAGTCTCAACAATTGATGAATACAGCTGAGGTCTCATGTCAGGATGGATGGAATTAAAGTAGCGCAACGGCAGCACATTTCTCCGTGCCCCACTATCCAACACAGCACACACCTCCACTTCATAGATTCGCATGAGGATACTCATTTCTTGGCTATGGCCTTTCACGTGGAGCACGGTGGGTTCTTGGGTATCACCAGAGGAGCTACTAAATGTCAAAGCTTTGGTGGTCTTGTGGGACGAGGGGCATTGCTTCTGGATATGACCCCAACCTTGACAATTATGGCAACGGACTCTCCCCTTTGCCAAATTCTTGCGGTTATTAAAGGCTGAGGACACGTGTGTGGCAAACTGATTTGGTGAAGCGCTGGTTACAGGCATAGTTTTATTAACACTTTCATGATGGTCATTGGCTCTGACCACAGCAGCTCTGGGCCGTCGTTCAACCATGCTGCGGACTCCTGACTGCATGGTACTGGTGACATAAGCTGCAACCCTTTTTGTGGTCTCATGAGCATGAGCTATTTCATATGCACCGGCGAGCGTGGCTGGTCGTTGCTCTAATAGTTTCTGAACTATTTCGGCATCACCCAAACCGTTTGTGAAAACTTCAACAGCAATAGAGTCCTGTTCAGCTTCTGCTCTGCCACCATAAGCCACAGCCACTTTCCCGTAAATATCGTCTCTGAAAGCGTGCAGGTCCTCTCCATGTTTCCGTACTCGCTGCCTCAGCTCTATTGCAACTGCAGCGGCATGATCAGAAGATGGGCCGTATGCAGTTTCCAGTTCGTCCACTAGGCAACGGTAGTCCCATCTGTAAGAGCGAGGGTTTCTGTGGACAATGGCCCCCGCTGCGCCAACAAGAAAGAATTTCAGCTGCACTGTCATCGTCTTTTCGGACCAATAGTTCGCTTCGGCGCAGCTCTCAAACCTGTGCAGAAATTCTTTCCATGGTGTGGTACCGTCGTATTGGCCTGGACGTAAGGTAGGGACCCTCTCTCTAGGATCTCCATCCTCCTCACTGTCGGATAAAGGCTGTTGCACCATGAAACGAGTTTTATTTGGTTTTAATCGGGGCTGGGGCCGTGCAGGGGTTTTCTTGTAGCTTATCGTTCCATCCAGGTTATGAGGAGTACAGTGCACGGCTGGAAATGTCACTGGGTTGACAGGGGCCGGCGTGCTGTGCACAAAACTTTGCATATGAGCAGAAGTGAATGGGTTGGAGTCCGTATAATTATCCTTCACTTGAAACATGGGGGTTGAGTGGAAATGCATTCTGTCGTCTGCAACACCTCCATGAGCGTTATAACCTTGACATTTGTCATCAATGAATGGATTTGAAGAGCTAAACTGTGGCTGAGCGGGGCCTTGGCGTGGTGCAAACATGTCCCCTCCTTTAGCGTACAAGCTAAAACAGCGTTCATCACACAGAAAGAGGTTGTAATGTTCACATTTCACATCTTTGGCAGCTTTTCTACACGTTGCGCTCTCAGAAGAAATATCCAATGTCATAAACAGGTTGGAATAATCTGTTTCAAACCCATAGTCTTTACAGGAGCGGGCGGCGGCGTCCATCTTGTGGTTGTTAAACAGCAGGCTAATATAGCAGGCTAATGCAGTCTCTCGGCTTTATTGCTAGCCGTTATTATCTCTCTTATTCAAAGCTCACCACTTGTCCAGCAAGGCGAAGAGGTCCCTTCGTGGTCGCCAGTGTTAACCTTTCCTGCTCAGTCTTTCATCCGTGGTCAAAAGACACAGGGGAGATCTTCCTCCAGGGCTGAAGTCTCTGCTTCAGGGTTAACTCCCTCACTTGCCTTGCACATAAACCACACGGTGGCTGAAGGTTAATCCTCTTGTTTTTAATAATAATTCCAGCCAACAGGTGCACAAACAGACTTTCTTACAGCCGCGTTTCCATTTGCCATTCACTTTACTTCACACGCACACACCGTCACCTCTCACTCTCATCAACACATGCAGAACATGAGCACATAGCGCCCTCTTCTGGCCGGCGGACGGATGACACACATCTCACCCTCCCACATGCAACACACACACCACTCACTGAGCCATTCATCACATTCAACAGAGGCACTTTCTGCAACACTACCCCCACTCTGGATGGCAATTAAACAATAATTCCACTCCAGTCTTACAATGCATAAAACTGATACACAATCCCTATAGCTAACAAGAGATAACTGTGTCAATCAAAGGTGGGTGCCAGACCGCTTGGGAGCGCTAAAGCGCTAATCCTCTTATAGCGGACCTAAACAATTTGTTAGCTTTACAGCGGATTGACTAACTTTTATAATTCATAAGCGGATTTGCGCTATTTTTATTTAAAATGCAGTACCGCTAATAACTAATTATCTATCAGTAAAAACGAAAAAACTTATTTACGGGCTCTTAAATCAACCGGACGACTGCTAACAGACCATATCCTGTCAGCGCCGGATGTGGTCCGTGACAAAAAAGCGTCCCCCTCAGTCTCTTGGCTAGAGAGTTAGCAGTTAGCAGCCAGTGTGTTACTCTGCAGCCTTATTGCTTGTTTTCGAAGAGTCAGACGAAGAGTTTTTAACATGGAGGGTGAACTTATGGATGTTTCTCAGCGGCCTACGCGACGCGTCTGGATTTAAAAAAGTAGTTCGCCATTTGCCCTCTCTTCAAAATGGCGGTGGCCACAGAAGCTAAGGACTTTCCAAGAAAACACGGTAAAAACAATTATTTCTTTGCTGAGAAAAAATATATTTCATAGCTGACGTTATAGCACAAGTTGTTCTGAGCTTGAGAGTTTCACGAAATGGTCAAATCTGCTGGATTTAAAAAAGTAGTTCGCCATTAGCACTGTTCAAAATGGCGTCCGCGACAGCCACAGAAGCTAAGGACTTTCCAAGAAAACACGGTAAAAACAATTATTTCTTTGCTGAGAAAAAATATATTTCATAGCTGACGTTATAGCACAAGTTCTTCTGAGCTTGAGAGTTTCACGAAATGGTCAAATCTGCTGGATTAAAAAAAGTAGTTCGCCATTAGCACGTTAGCTTATTAGCATTAGCGTCCGCTAACGTTGCTAATACATAAGCGCTTTTGAAATTGCGGACCTAAATAAATTAATAAGTGCTTTAGAAATAGCGGAACTAATTTTTGGATTAGCGCTACCCAACAGTAGTGTCAATTATAATTACATGTAGGTGAGGTATAGCATCAAACCACATATCCCAGTGATATAATTAGCTCATTTTAAGGTGTGTCCACTTGTACAAAAGTAAACTTTACATGCCATAAGGGAGGAAATAAATTACTCAGTTGCATCTATGACGACCAGGTAGGAAACTAACTGAAATCTATCAGGTACAAAAACATACAGAAAAACACAGTCTTTAGATAAACCATTTGCTCTTCAGCCAAATTGACTTAGCAGTTTGAACAACTGAACAGTAATATAGAAAACAAGCACCTGTGGCATTGTTGAACAGTTTTAGAGAACTTTGCAGGACACCGGAACAGCTGGAACCTTAAACTGAGTCCATTCTACTTGGAACTACCCATGTACCGTACCAGTCCGGTGCTCTGTGCCGACGCCTAGACCGTCGAACTGGTGGGCCCAAAGGAGGTGAATATCCCACCGCACCTCCACCATCCTCATGATTGACATCGGAAGGGGAGGATGGAACAAACACACCCAGATGGGAATCCACTGCAGTTGAGGTAGGCAGCAGGGAACAACCAACACCCCTGCTGGTTGCATCAGAGAAAAAACCTTGCAGATCCAGGTCACAGTCCGCCGAGTCCTCCTCCAAGGTTGGTGGTGGAACCTCGGTAGGTTCACAGTGTTGACTCTGATCCAGGACCCATTTTACTTCTTTATGCTTATGTCTATTATTATATGTTTATGTCTACTGTATTATTATATGTTTCAGTGTTTCAATGTTTAAATAGTTACTGTTGCACCGAGGGACTGAGAGAAACGCAATTTCAATTCAGTGTATGTCCTGTACATATTGCAGTTCTGACAATAAAGTTGACTTTGACTTTGACTTTTGACTTGATGTGTTGTCCAAGGGATCCCGGCTACGGTAGTGCTTTAGTTGGTCATGGTGGACGACTTTCACCTTGGACCTTGGGTTCTTTTGTATCTGATAAACTAGGTCATCCAGTTGGCCTAGGATGAAGAATGGTCCTTCATATGAGGGAAGGAACTTTTTGACTTTGTTCTTGACATGACGTGTCCCTTTAATGAGATACCACACAGGGTCTCAAACTTTATACAGTGTGTGGCAACAGTTCTTGTCGTACTGTCTCTTTGCACGTGTGACCGAGTCCCCCAGTGCTTTTCTAGCGATTTGGTGAGCCAGCTCCAATCATTCCCGCATCTGCTGCACATACTCGGGAGCAATGGGTTGGTGTTCCGGATCAGGAGGCAAACCTGCGACGAGGTCCACTGGTTCACTTACTTCTCGGCCCCACATCATAAAGTGTGGAGAGAAACCGGTAGCACTATGCTTGGTTGCCCTGTATGCCATAACAGCATAAGGAATCATCAAGTCCCAATCCCAATGACAGTGTTCTGCTGTAGTAGCCAGGATCTTTTGGAGGGTGGCATTGAAACGCTCGACCTGACCGTCTGACTGTGGCCTGAATGGTGTTGTGTGAGTCTTGTCTATCCCAAACAAACTACACATTCCTTGGAACACCTCAGACTCAAAATCGCTTCCCTGGTCACTGTGTAGTGCTTGAGGGATTCCGTAGCGGCACACCTACTCACTAGCAACAATACCGGCAACCGTCATAGCTCGCTCATTTGGAATAGGAAATGCTTCAGTCCACTTTGTGAAATAGTCTTGTATCACAAGCACATAACGGTTTCCACGCTCAGTCTCGTTCAGTGGCCCCATAATATTCAGTGCTACCTGGACTGTTCCCATAGGAGCTTGTGGTGTCTTCTGCGGTCGAGCCCTGGATGCACAGCTGATACAGGTTTTACACCAGAGTGCAACATCCTCCCTCATGTGGTACCAGTAGTATCTGGTCCTTAATCTGTTCAGGATATGCTCCACACCAAAATGTCCACCCACTGGCCCCTCGTGCATCTGCCTCATCACGTCAAGTTGTAGTTTACGTGGCAGTACAATTTGTGGGTAGAATTGGGTTTCATCGAGGCAATAGAATCGACGGACCAGAACTCCATCTCTGAAGTAGAGTCGTTTCCATTGAGTCCAGTATGTCTTAGTGGCTGGGCTGCATGGTGAAACAACAGACCATGGGGGGCGTTTATCACTGGCCTTCATCCTACTGCGTATGGGTGCAATGTCCACATCAGCATCCTGGGCCTGGCTCAGCTCCCCCATGGTCCAACCATGAAACAAGGAAGCTGTGTCAAGAGTCTTAGCCACGTATATTTTTTCAGTCAATTTCACAGTGCATCCATCAGTATGAGCATTCTGATGCAATTTGTCTGTATCAGTGGAAGTGTTTTGGTCTAAAGTCTCTATATCTGATGTGAGGGTGTTTTGACTTACCCCCACTGGACAAACTGCTGTGGTGGGTGGTCGGTCCTCTACCCCCACTGGACAAACTGCTGTGGTGGGTGGTCTGTCCTCTACCCCCACTGGACAAACTGCTGTGGTGGGTGGTCTGTCCTCTACCCCCACTGGACAAACTGCGGCAGTGGGTGGTCGGTCCTCTACCCCCACTGAACTCAGCAACAGGGAGCTGGTGTCAGAGTTCAAATCACACTGGACAGCTTGATGGTTGATAGTTTTGGGTGATGTAGAAAAATTTGGCACTTTACATGGGCAGGACTGGCGGCAGGGTCTCCTGGAGAGGCTGTCAGCATTGGTGTGCTGTCGACCCGGGCGGTGGATAATCTCAAACTCATATTCAGCCAGCTTCTCAAGCCATCGAGCTAACTGTCCTTCTGGCTCTCTCATTTTGGTCAGCCAGCGCAGACTGCTGTGGTCCGTACGCACCTTGAACGGCCGGCCGAGGAGATACTGGCGAAAATGGGATGTGAAATCCACTATGGCCAGAAGTTCACGTCTTGTTGTGCAGTAGTTTTGTTCAGGCTTTGCCAACTTGCGACTGCCATAAGCCAACACTCGTTCCACACCCTCCTGCATCTGCGACAGTACAGCACCAATGCCGGTGTCACTCGCATCAGTGTCGAGTATCATTTCACCGCAGTCCAGGGGATAGCCAAGAATGGGGGCTGAGGTGAGACGACACTTTAACTCGTCGAAAGCAGCTTGGTGTTCAGCATGCCACTGGAAACGTGCATTTTTCATGGTTAGGTTATGAAGGGGTTCAGCAATAGATGCAAAGTCTTTTACAAATCGGCGATAGTATGAGGCCAGGCCGATGAAACGTCGAACCTCCTGGATGGACGATGGAGTGGGCCACATTTGGACCTTTTGGACCTTGCTGGGGTCCGTAGCTATACCCTGTTCAGACACTATGTGACCTAGGTAAACCACCTCGCGGCGGAAAAGGCAACATTTGGCAGGTTTTAATTTCAGGTTAGCTTGTTGGAGTCTGTAAAACACCTGGTCAAGCCGCTGTAGCATCTCTGACACATTCCTTGCCAGCACGATGATGTCGTCCAGGTAGACCAGACAGGTCTCCCATTGCATGCCAGCTAAAACGCGGTCCATCAGCCGCTGGAATGTCGCAGGAGCATTGCATAATCCAAACGGCATGACATTCCACTCAAAGAGACCTGTCCTAACGCAGAATGCAGCTGCTTTGTGTGCTCTCGGTGTCAGCTCCACCTGCCAGTAACCTGAAGTAAGGTCCAACGTGCTGAACCATCTGGCAGTAGACAGCCACTCCCCACATCCAGCAGAGCTGGAGGTCTGATAAACGCTTCTCTGAGAGTCTTGCTCTGTACAGAACAGAGTTTAGCCTCAATCCTAGGAACACGGTGTCTTGGGATGGGGTCAGCTGACTCTTCTGTGTGTTTATCACAAAACCCATGGATTGTAGGTGTATCCTCACATAATCTTTGTATGACCTTGCTTGCTCCTTGGAGTCCGCTAAGATCAATAAGTCGTCAAAGTAATCCATAAACCTGATGCCCTGGCTCCTCATTGGGGCCAGTGCAGCTTCTAGGCACTTTGTGAACACCCTGAGTGTGGTTGAGAGGCCAAAGGGCAGGGCCAAATATTCGAACGTTTTGCCCTCGAATGCAAAACGCAGGAATTTTCTGTGGTTTGGTAAGATGCTGACATGGAAATATGCATCTTTTAAATCCACAGTGCAGAAGAAGTCTCCTGGGCATACAGAGTGAATCACCTGATGTAACGTTAACATTTTGGACTTGAACGACATCAGTCATCTGTTCAAAAGCCTCAAATTTAGGATCGGCCTCAAGCCTCCCCTCCTTTGGGATCACAAAGTATTTGCTGAACCAGCCTTTGTTTTCCTCCTGAGGAGGAACTGCCCTGATCACCCCTTTTTGGAGCAGTGAGCGTATTTCCTCTCTTAAGATGGGCGCGCGAGCTGAGGCTATTGCTGACGTAATCATCCCGGAAAAGGGTGGTGGACGTCTGAAAAATTGGAGTCTGTATCCATGAACTACAGTGTCCATGACCCATTGCGATGGGCTACACTTTGCCCAGGCTCTCGTGTGAACAGCGAGTCTGGAGGGCATGTTCACTCGAGACTTCATTAGTTTCAGGTGAGGAGGGGGTGTGTGTGTGGCCCCTTCCTCTACACTCAGCTACGGGCTTATCTGTCCCAAAGGAGGGGTCGAGGGGTCTGTCTGTGACAGATCCCCTTCTGCCCCCCCTTGTGGGCTCGTTGGGCCCTTTGACAGACAGAGACTTATTAGAAGGGGGTAGCCGCCATTTTGGGTAAACTCCCCGTGCTCTTTATTGACTCTGATTGCATTAAAAAATGGTGGGGTTCTCCCTTTTTTAAATTTTTTTATATATATATTTATTGAGTTTTCAGTATACAATATACATAAATCATACTATACATATTTAACAAATTACCGTATAAGTAAGAAAGAAAGAGAAACGAAAAGAAAAGAAAATGACAAAATAAAAACATACAAAAACTAAAAATAAATAGAATTAATTAAAAACAAGTCAGGGTAAATACCTAAATAACTGGTTACACTGCACTGGTTACCATTTACACTTTAAAATAGTACTACCTATCTATAAAGGCACAGGTGGCAAATTAAGAGGCTGTGTGGACATTAGGATCAGTCTCAGACTGGGAAAGGTGGTCCAAGAACGGCTGCCAGATATTACAAAACTTAGTAGTGGCACCCACAACATCGTACCGTAGTTTCTCCAAATGAAGAATCTCAATAAAATCACTTAACCACATTTTAAACTGAGGAGCCTTGTCAGTTTTCCACAGTCTCAATATGACTTTCTTAGCCGTTACCATTCCATACATCACAGTCGTTTGCACAGAAATACTGCGGTTCCTAAGTGAGGGAGAATATCCAAACAATGCAATTTGAGGATCTGGCAACATCGTACTCTTATACACTTTAGAGAAGAAGTTGAAAATGTCGCACCAATATTGAGACAGTCTGGGGCAAAACCAAAACATGTGTGACAGTGAGCCATCAGCGGACTTACATTTATCACATTTTGGAGATATTGAGGGGAATATTCTGTGCAATTTCATTTTAGAATAGTGGAGTCTATGAAACACCTTGAACTGAATTAACTGGTGCCTTACATTGATAGAACATGACCGAATCCTTCCAAGACCCTCCTCCCAGACCTCACTCCCAATCTGCAGACCCAGCTCCTCCTCCCATGCAGCTCTCAAGAAGTTTGTGGCAAAATTAATTTGTTCTGCAAAGGTATTGACAAAGCTTGAAATTATTTTTTTGGATTCTGGAGAGCCCAACAGTATTTTGCATATCTGATTTTCTTCCGGTAGAGATACAAAATTCGGAATGTTAATGCGAACATAATTTCTAATTTGCAAATATCTGAAAAAATCTTCATCCGGAAGAGAAAAACAGTCCTTCAACATTGCAAATGAAGCAATTTTTTTTGTTAATATACAAACTTTTAAGTGTGATTATGCCTTTTAGTCTCCAATTTTTAAATGATGTGTCTGATAATGATGGGGGAAAAGCATGGTTACGGTATATTGGGGCGTGAACTGAGGTCTCAGGTAGGCTACAACATACCTTAATTTGTTTCCATATTTTTAGACAGTTTAAAACAATCCAATTATTTATTCCTCTATTTATAGGAGATATCGGTGCTGAGAAAAGGAGTGCTGGAAGAGAACTGTTTATGACACTACTTCTTTCAATAGCCACCCAGGGGGGAGAATTTGTAGACAGTTCTTGAGCATCACCTTCCTGCCAGTACACCAAGGCTCTTGCATTCGCTGCCCAATAATAGTGCTGCAAGCAGGGTAGTCCTAACCCCCCCATCTCTCTTGATTTATGTAGGTGAGTTTTTGATATTCTATGGGCTTTAAAGCCCCAGACAAAAGGCAAAATTATTGAGTCCAAGGATTTAAAAAAAGCCTTTGTTAAAAAAATAGGCAGGCCTTGAAAAAGATATAGAAATTTAGGCAAGGACACCATTTTAATGGCATTTATGCGACCCATCATAGAGAGTGGGAGTGTTCTCCATTTATCAACGTCTTTCTTAAGATTATCCACTTTTTCTAAAAAGTTCAATTTAAAAATTTGTTTGGGGTCTCTAGGCAAAATAACTCCAAGATATTTCAGTTTGTCAGTTATTTTAAATAAAAGGTTATCTAGGAATTCAGAGGTAAGGCTTGTACCTAATGACATGAATTCACTCTTCTGCCAATTAATAGTATAGCCTGAGATCTCACCAAAAGACTGAATAAGGTCTAAGAGAATTGGCACTGACTGCTCCGGATGTGATACAAAAATAACTACGTCGTCAGCATACAATGAGAGATGATGGTCAATGTTCCCCAAATGAATTGGTTTGATTAGTGGGTGTTTTCTAATACTAATGGCGAGAGGCTCCATAGCAACCACAAAAAGCAGAGGACTAAGAGGGCAACCCTGGCGAGTTCCCCGGTGTAGGAGAAAAGGCTCTGACTTGTCCTGATTTGTGAGAACAGAGGCAGATGGTTGAGCATACATTGTTTTAATCCAAGACACAAATTTACTGCCAAACCCAAATTCCTCAAGTACAGTCAGGATATAAGGCCACTCCAATTGGTCAAATGCCTTTTCAGCATCCAGGCAGAGAACAGCTCCTTTAAACTTAGTGTCATATTTATGGTACATAATATTCATTAACCGTCTAATATTAAAAAAACGAAAACCTTTTAGGGACAAAGCCCGTTTGGTCAGGGTGAACAATAGAAGATATATGTTTATTTAATCTATTAGCTAATACCTTGGCAAATATTTTAATATCAGAATTCAATAATGAGATAGGATGATACGATGAAAGCTCTGTCTCCTCCCTACCTTCTTTATGTAGTAGTGTTATATTAGCTTCATACATAGTAGGGGGAAATTTCCCTGAATCAAGAGAATGAACGAACATCCTCTGGAGGAGGGGAGCAATCTTCTGGGCATATGCTTTGTAAAACTCTGTTCCAAAACCATCTGGTCCTGGGGCTTTGGCATTGGGAAATGATTTGATTACATCAAGGATCTCTTCCACAGTGATGTCTGCGTTGAGAGTTTCTTGTGCAGCTTCACTCATCTTCGGGAGATTTAAATCTTTGAGCCAGTTTGAAATATTCCCTTTTGCTTTAGACATGTATAGTTGCTCATAATATTCTTTAAAGGAATCATTTATGTTTCTTGGTTCAATTATGATCTTTCCTGCCTTAGACTTAATTTTATGTATTGCCCTATTGGCCTGTAAACCCCGCAGCTGACGAGCCAATAATTTTTGGGGCTTATCACTCAACTCAAAGTGCCTCTGCTTGACTTTAAACAATTGATCAAGCACCTGCCTGGACAAAATATTGTTGTATTCATATTTTAATACAAGAATGTTTTGTAAGGTTAAGGGGTTGGAAGAGGTTCTGTAGTTAGGTTCTAAGCGTTCTAATTCAGACTCGATTTCTGAGAGGCGTTTCCGCCTTTTGTTTTTCAGGGACTTTTCAAAAGAAATAATATGGCCTCTGATCACAACTTTAAAAGTTTCCCATAAAGTAGAATCTGTAACATCTTTTGTGTCGTTAGTGTCTATAAATTCAGAAATTTTGTTATCTATAAATTTACAGAATGTCTCCTCCGAAAGCAAGGATTGGTGAAAGCGCCAGAAATATTCTTGTTTTTTATGGGTAAGGTCAAGAGTCACTGAAACTGGAGAGTGGTCTGAGATTAAAAGCGTATGATATTTGGAAGATATTACATTAGATATTAATTTAGAATCAAGTAAAAAATAATCTATTCTTGAATAGGATT